>CAMTDV010000014.1:45225371-45281629 GCA_947069175.1 Scalesia atractyloides
TATATGAAATACAAATTATATATATATTTTTTTTGTCTACAAAACAGGGTGTTACAACACTACACCCCTTAAATTAAGTTTCGTCCTTGAAACTTGTCATATTGTCAATAATTGAGGGAAAGATTTCTTCACCTCGTCTTCACTTTTCTATGCAGCTTGTGATAATTTCCTATGTTTCTATTATCCTAACACTTGGTTTATCGTCCTATGGTGTAACTGACTTATATCTGTTGCTAGAACCTCTATATCCACTAAAGATACATAGGTAGTGATGTCTCCCAAACATAGTAAATATTATTGTATGAAAAAAATCTCAATCACCTATCAAGTTTATAATACATACCCTTAACATGCCTTTGAGCATTAGGATCATGTTGTTCCTTTTAAAAGCGATTACTCCAGCATCGCAGTTTTACCTACTTGAAATTCTAAGAGGTTATGCTTTTCATTTGCATAACTTTTTTTTGTCGGTCATGAGCACTTTCATGCTTTCTTTAATATGCTTTATATTGTTAGTTGTTTGCTGGATAATCTTAGGTACAAATAACTAACTTTTGCCTACTTCAGTCTAACATATAGATGTTCTACATTTACTTAAACATAATGGTTCATATGGTGCTCCTTTCACGCTGAAGTGGTAACTTTTATCGTATGAGGATTGGATCAATGGTAGATGGATGTCCAAATTACTACTAAATTCGATTACACATGCTCGAGATATGCACACTAGTTCATAAGACTAATCTCATTAATATAGACTTTGGCAAAAAAATTTCTATTTTATAGTCCTTGCGGATGGGTAGAAAACATGCTGATTTGGTAAACATGTCTATTGTAACTTATATAGCATTGTGTCCATGACTCGATCTCGAGGTTTTAGTAACAAAGTCCATTGTTACTTTCTCCTATTACGATTCTGTAATTTCATGTTGTTGTAGGTAGTCATGGCTTTTGATGCTCTACATCAACTCTTATGTAGGTAAGACACTTTTCTACATGCCTTGCACTACATCTTTTCATTTCCGGTCACCAATAATCATTTCTTAAATCATTATACGTTTAATCTCTACTAGAGTATACTGTGTATTTAGACATATTGGCTTCCAAGAGTATCGGATCTTATAATCTACCAGAACTACAAAACCTATATTGGGTTGTTAAATCTTAAGATCCTATCTTTTCCAGGTCTCAATAATTGTTGTCAGCTAACATTTTTAAGAGGTTTGCTATTAAGGCTTCTTCTTGTGCATTCTTCATTTGGTCTGGGAGGTTTATCTCAACACCAATTCTAATTGCAATTTTTCTTATTAGTTAGTTTATTTCTTTTCTACTAAGTGCAATCATGACCACATTTAATCAAGTTCATCAGATCCATGAATACTGTAGGTGTGTTGGTCTTATTTGAATGGCATTACTAAGATCTCCAGTGACAATATTCAAGTCTCTATAAATATACATACACATCAACCTGGTCTTTATTTTTAACAAAGATTCTGAGCTTGCAACTTGGGTTACAATGATATTTTTATCATTTCCGTTCGTTTTCTAAATACGACTAGTTTCTTGTTGGTAAGCAACTAAGTCGTGTTATATTTTGTTGCACATGAGTTTTGCTTAATAGGGAGTTATACAATCCATTTCTATGACTACATTGAATACTCTAAGTTTTATAGGCATCAAGTCTATAGGTATCATGTTGTTCAAGCTTATCGTACAGTTCTTAAATATTTCAACTATCTCCTTTTTTACGCAATCAACCATTTCGACTATAACGGTATGGCTAAAACTCTAGGATCCTTGATTAATATAGGTTAAAATATGACTTATACTAAGCTTCTATTCACCCCAGCTTCCATGATTTTAGAGAAATTCACAGGGGCTCAAGTTTGAACAAACACTCAGATTTATGATGGTAGACTCCATACGAATCCATTCAACATTTGTTCTTCTCTTGCCACCAAGTAAGGAACTAGTTGTCCTTAAGCTTCGTGACATATTATCTGTATGTCTCGATCCCATATATTTTATAATCCTATCTCTAATTGTTCAGTTTAACTTGGGTGGGACAAATTTTCTTGAGGAAGTCCTAGGTGAAGTCTTCCTAGAACATTTCCTTGTCGGTCTTTTTTGTCTATAGTATACCATCCCACCACTACAGTGCTTTAGATTGAAACAGGTGCACCACCATTCGGACGCTATTGTTTTGTAGTCATAAATGTCTAAGACATATTCCACTAGGCTTAACCAGTTGTGTGCCTCTATCGCTCCTTTTTTGCCATCCATGGAACGAGGGTTACAAGACATGAAGGATTTGTGAGCATGCTCCTAGTACTTAATTTTCCATTTTCACAATTCCTTTGTTTACATTATTAATTGTGGATGACGAGAAACTTACTTCTAGTTTATTCTTTGGTTTCTCCAAATTAATTTTCAATTGAGTGGAAACTATACTTCTTGCTACCTCTCGGGTAACCTTATGTATTACCTCCGCATCTAACTATAGTTTCATGCTTTCCTAAGTCCTAATATTTGAGATGGGGTTTTGGTTTCAAGAGGACATAGGGTTTTATCTCATGTAAGATAGTATATAGGTTACTTTCATTGTTCATTCACATCGTACATATTTGTATGTTTGGAAATAAAACCAATATTTTTCAAATACATGGTCACGTCATAGTCAACAGTATACTCTTAGTTTAGCCATAACTTAAGTGCACGATTTTACCATATACAATAATACTTGTTCTAAGCTTAGTCTTGAATTTATATATATTTCTACTTGCACATTTCGGGTTTTAGCACACCATTCACGTTAACATTGGAACACCATTAAATACCTAACAATCATTCTTCCTAGTCTGGCACAATTGTCAAGCTATCATGACCCATGATAATATTCTTATCGACCTGTCTTTTGAGTCCCATTATTACTTGGTAGTCAGGATCCAAGCAATCACGCCTAAGAGTTCCATTTTTTCATGCTTATATATTATTATGACAACTAATATAATCAAGTCCACATGGGCAAGACTTAGTCATCCTGATACCTAATATGTTATGGTTAAAGCCTAGGTATTCCTGGTGCAATGCCTAATTCACCCAAAACCTCAGGCTCTGATACCAACTGTCACAACCCGGCAAGAGCCCCCTGGGCGTGTGACGTGTTGGTACCTTGATATGTCTTTTATTTATTTAGAAAATTGCAGCGGAATAATTTTGGTCTCATTTATAAAAAAATCAACTTTTTATAAGTTGAATAAACTTTATATATATTCAGGATTTCAAATGCGTTTGTTTTCCATACAAAATATTATAACAAAACATCTTGTCTCAAACAGGTTTACAATATATAAGAAATAAACTTTCTTAGGCCTGAGGAGTTGATTAATCCCTTCAGCGTTTATTTCTGTTTATATGTTATAAGCCACCAGGTATCCTATGCCTAGGGAATCTATATACCCTTTCAACATGCACCTGTGCCTAACATATATTTTATACTTTACCTGAAAACGTTTAAAAATAATACGTCAGCAATTAAGTTGGTGAATATCGTTTATATGACACAAATCATTTTAAGCATATGACGTATTAATAATGTTTAAGCATAGTTGGAATTAGTAATCTACACATTCAGAATAACTATCGTATATACTGGCATAAAAATTTCAACAGTACCGCAACTTTAAGATACACTACTATCGGTATCTTTAAGTATTTTACGCCCCTGGTCTAAAGATTTATTTATGCCAGACTCACTAGATCATAATCATCATGCGTGTATTATTTGATCAAATCATACGTATACATTATAGCCTGAGTGTTTTCAATAGATTACCCTCTATGATTTAAACATATAATAGTTCGCATGCGGGTTTTAAAAATAAACAAAACAGTTTATATAATTTTGAAAGCAATAACGCATTCACCTTAGCAGTAGTGGGCTTGGTGACAGCTTAGAACTTCTAACACGAGACTCGCGTTCACCATCCGATTATTTAACGCGACCAAAATTCACTACTAACTAGCCACCTTACTTAGTCACCGTCAATGTCGTAAACTCTCAAAAACACACTTTATTATTGTTATATATATATCTTCATCAGATCATGTAACTATATATTTGTCTTGTGATTCTTAGACTACCATCCTACTCGTATATATAGTAGTTAGATTCTTCATGGCTAAGTAAAGTTTATGAAGTATTGAGCAAAGTATAACAATTTCATTTATTTATTTAATATTATTATTTATTTTTTTATACATACGTATACGTAAATTTACAATTATATATTATTATTAATATTATTATAATTTAATTAATTATTAACTTAAATCTTGTGTTTCTCTTACAATTTTGAAAATATGACGTTTTCTAAAATTACGAGTAAGTATTTGAAACCCGCTTATTTTTCTTTACATTTCAACTTAAGTTTTAATAAATAAGGAGTAAGGTTAAATATAATATGTTTTATTATATTATGTGGGCTCCTATAATACTAATTACTTGTCCACCATTTACAAATAGCCATCTTATTTGTTAGTTACTCGTTTGACAATATATGAAATACAAATTATATATATTTTATTTTTGTCTTGAAAACAGGGTGTTACATAACCTGATGGCGTAAGTGAACTCGCTATTCTCAGGACTGACCAATCTCAATCCTGCCCCTGCACCGTCCTCGTTTGATGCACCGTCAGTAAACAATAACAAGAGTTCTTCGGCATCTGAATGCGTAGTAGTATCCACTGAATCACATTCTGGGATCTTACCTTCAGGTACTTCAGTTACAAAATCTACAAGGATCTGGCCTTTAATGGCTGGGCTTGGGCGATGCACGATGTTGTGACCTCTCAGCTCGATTTCCCATTTCGCCAACCTTCCTGATATCTCTGGTTTCTTGAGAATTGTGCCGATGTGATAGGTAGTCAAAATGTGTATGATGTGTCCATTGAAGTACCTGCGCAATCTCCTTGAGGCGTGTACTAGCGCAAGGACGAGATTCTCCATAATTGAGTATCTTGTTTCTGGATTTGTGAGCATTCTACTTACGTAATATATTGGAGTCTGGACCGTGTCTCGTTCAACAAGCAAGACCGCACCTACTGCTTTATCTAAGGCCAATAAGTATAGTAACAGAGGTTCATCTTTGCACGGGGCTGTCAGCGTTGGTAGTTGGATCAGCCATTCTTTCATTTCCTTAAAAGCAGTTTTTGCTTCTGGTGTCCATTTGAACTCGCTTTTCTTTATGCAGTTGCGCAGCGTGCTTATGAATGGAAACGACTTTGCGGCATGATTCGACAGGAACCTGTTTAGTGAGGCCAGGCGGCCGGCTAGTCGTTGCATGTCTTTGATGCTTTTGGGTGAAGGCATGCGCTCTATGGCTTGTACTTTTTCTGGATTAACTTGAAAGCCACCCTTTGTAACCATGAGCCCCAAAAACTTGCCTTCCTCAATTCTGAATGAGCATTTACTCGGTTGAGTTTCATATTAACGCCGCGCATTAAGTTGAAGGTTTTCTTTATGTCTTTTAGCATCTGGTCTTCCTCTTAGCTCATGATTACTAAATCATCGATGTACACCTCAACATGTTTTCCGATGTCGTCTTCGAAAATTTGATCCATCAAGCGCTGGTACGTGGCCCCTGCGTTGCGAAATCCGAATAGCATTTTTGTGTAACAAAAGATACCCATTTATGTTCTTAAATATGTCTTATCTTTGTCGTTAACGACCAGCTGCACTTGATGGTAGCCCTTATAATAATAATAAAGAAAACATTTCCACCTAAATGGCGCAAGTGAATCAATGTTTTTTATCAATCTCATGCAGAGAGTAGCAATCTTTGGGGACGCTTTGTTGAGGTCCTTATAGTCGACGCACATGCGCCACCCTCCATTGGCCTTTTCTACCATTACTGGGTTTGCTACCCACGTTTGATAACGTACCTCTCGTAATATACCCGCTTGTAACAACTCTGAAACCTGCTCGTTCATTGCCTTGGTCTTTGCCTCACCTAGGCTATGCTTCCTTTGCACCATCAGCTCCACATATGGGAACATGTTTAGGCAGTGCTCGGCAGGCGAAAATGTCCATGTTGCGAAACAACAGCTGTTTTAGGTGTACCCGGATGTTCTTAGACACCGCGGGACCTAGGGTAATCGTCTATTCTGGATATTTTCTGTTCAAGATCCATTTCTACGGCTCTGTGTGCGGAGATTGCTTGCTCTTTTTCGGAGGGGTGTATCATCAACTGCCATGACCTCCTTCTTAGAGTACACACTAGTGCTACCCCCGTTTTGGTTGTAATCCGATCACAGAATGCGGGGGAGATATTACCATGTGGAACTGACCCTGAGTCTCTCTGCCTATTAAGACATCGTGTCGTGAACTGGCAGACATCACCATGAATGTAACATCGATTGTTCTTGAATTTTTTCCGTCACCTAGCGTGACTGGGAAAGAGATTTATCCCAAGGGGAAAAACGTTTCGTTACAAAAACCTGACAACGGGAAGTCTACTGGTTCCAGTCGCGCTTTGTCTTCTTGGTCAAGTTGATTAAAACATTACTCGTAGATAATGTCTGACGTACTTCCAGGGTCGATAAACATATACTCTGTTTCGTAATGGCCGAAGATTCCAGTGATCACGACGGGTCTCGTGGTGCGTGGCCCCCTGCGAACTACTGGGAAGATTACTTGTTTTTCTCGCCATATATCGTCATTACATGGGCGCTTCCCCTTATCCTTCGCGCGCTTTCTCGAAGGTCTACCGTTGACCATGTGGGGTTCCAATCGACGAACCTTTTTCTGTCCGCCGTCATCATGTCTTTGCAACTGTCTTGTTTCCTTGCGCACATTCTTGACCAAATGACTGAGCTTGCCGCTCTTGAGCGCTTTCTCTATTTCCACTCGCAGACTGATGTAGTCATCAGTCAAGTGTCCGGTATCTTTGCGTAAGTCGCAATACAGGTTGGGGTCTTGGCCTCTCTTGTTTTTCATATGAGGCGGAACTTTGAAATCGTAATTCTCTTTCATGAGAACTTCTTTAGGCATCTTGGAAGTTGGTGTCTAATGCCTCTTCCTGTTCTCGTTCTTGACTGCTTTCTTGTATATGATCTTATCGATTGTCGTGCGCGCATCCTCTATATACTTTTGTCGATCGTATCGAGGCTTATCTTCATAGCTGCCGGGCTGGTTTGTACTCCAGCCGGAGCCTCTATTCCTTCTGTTGTGCCTGCTTGACTCAAGGGTGTTCAACCTTGAGTAACGGTCGTCTGAGTAGTAACTCGACCTTCCCCCTGTTAGAGATTCTTTCGTTTGTGCAACCACTTTAGCTGCAACCATCAACTTGTCCCATTCTTCTGGCATTCCATCTTTGCCAGTGTTGGTTCTAATCAGGGTGTCACACCTGATTGCTTTCTTAAAATGGGCGCGTATGAGATCTTCGCTTACATTACCGATCTCCAGACACTCTTTGTTAAATCTGGTGATGAAATCCTCCAGGCCTTCATTATCGCGCCTCCAGATGTCCATCACTTTAGAGGTGTCGCGCTTATATCGCCTTTGTTGACTGAAATGTGCAAGGACTTTCTCTTGTAAATCTGGCCAAGATTTGATTTTTCCTGCGGGGAGGCTGTCAAACCAAGCGCGAGCAACTCCCGTCAGGGTTTGTACAAACAAAGGGCACCACATTGGCATGGTCCATGCTCCAAGTACAAAGACACTTGTGAAGAGCTGGACATGGTCGTCTGGGTCTGTTAGGCAATTAAACTTTCCAACCATTGCGGTAATTTAGCCTTTTCTAAAGGCGCGAGCGCGATTTCTCGTCTGAACTTTGATTGTTCTTTTGTGGCCGGTGGCCTGTACATCAAGCTATAATCGTGTTCGGATAACGGATTGTATACCGCGCACGTCCTTGGCTTGTAGGCTTCATGGTTCTTCGGTAATCGACTGAAAACAGGCGTGACCTCTTGTTGGTATGTGGGGTTAACTTCGTCAGTTTCGGTATTGAACTCAGTATTTAGTATGTTGCGCGGCCCTAGCCGGCTGCTGACTAGTCCTTGTTGTTTTGACTCCGTGTAAAAATAACTCTCCGAGTCACCATGGGTGTCATGCACGATGTGCATGATTCGCCGTTGTGGTGGTATTGGATAGTTAGGTTGCTGCCTTTGTGTGCCTTCTTGGTGTGGAGTGTCATAACTCAACTGCCTGGGCATTGGAGTCGATAACGGGGCATGATGAGTTTGCGCCTGTATTGGCCCTTGTTGCATGCGCAACCCTGCTTAAATGAGATTTAGTGTCACCTAACTTTTTGCGAACCACGACTCAGGGGTTTCCCCCTCTGGTGCGACATTGCGGGAACTGATGGGCCAGCGCCCTGGTTGGTTGGAGTTACCGTTTGGGCGGTACGAGTACCACTTGCGCGGACAGCTCCAACCTCAGTGCAATCATCTTCGGCATACTCGTCGGTGGGTTGGTTTTGGGAGTGCGCTTTGCCCGCTGTCGTACCCAGTCGAGGGATATCACCAAAAGTTGGGAGTGGAGTACTCTAATATGCCATCGTGACAAACAAACGACTTTTGGAAAGAAGATGAAAAAGTGATTGTTAAAATCGGTGGGCGCCAATGAAGAAACACCAAACTAATCAGGTGATTAGGTTGAGGAGAGTTCTTCCGCAAATAAGGTTAATCTTCTTTCCTATAGTCTGATTGGTGATTACGATCCTGCAAAACACTAAATACACTGTTGAGCTCGTTACATGGAGGGAAATATGAGGGGTTCTCCTCGTAACCACCCACCGGCGTGAGAATAAGTATATGTTTCGAGGATAAAAGTGTGTGTATTAAGTGAGAGAACAGCGAAAATGATGCCTTTACCTGGAGGTCAAGTCCTCTATTTATAGCCGGAATGGTTTCATGAAGGAGACAGGCTGATGGGCTTGGGCCTGTGAGCAATAACAAGGAATATCCGTTGTATCTCTCCTGCCACGACCGTTAGTGTTTCCTGGCAGAGATGACACTAGGCGCGTGTTGATTGGATCCACGTGTCCTGAAATTCGTCCTTGTTGTCTCCCCTGCCATCAACGTTCAGGGGAGATCGTGGGACAGTGGTCGGCGCAAGCTGATTGGTGCCACGTGTTCGTCCTTTTGTACTTTTTGTCTACTATACGTCTGTTCATCGTGGAGCACGATCTTCTACAACCTGTCGCGCTCTTATTGATCCACAGTCCTGCACTTGTACCTTTTGTACTGGCTTTTATGTCGCCTGTGCTTCTATCTGTTTTGTGTTTCTGTACACACCTCCTAGCTCGGTTGAGGTTGTGAGAGTTTGGTCTTTCCCAGATTTTGCTAAGTGTCAAGACAAGGTTTTGAACGTTGTCTCGGCCCGCGCGGGGTCTTGGATTGCTCCTTTTAGCCCGCGCGTGTTTCAGACATGTTCCCTTTTTTTGGCTATGATAGGTATCGTTACGCGCGCGATTAAGGGATGTTTCCCTTAATCGGCGTTTGTTTTGGGACCATACCCCTTCACTACCCTATAGTTTTAAAGCCTTGGAATCCCACAGATTTTGACAAGAGATTGAATTATTTAAAGGGGGCTTATACGTTGGCTTTCAAGATGGTGGACGACAACAAGAAAACAACCTTTTCGTGGATGTCAAAATGATCGAAGATTCATGGTCTCACACTTGTAAATTGGTGGAGGTTTGAAGGGATAGAATTTGGTATGTAGTTTTGTTTGTAAGGGTGGGTGGTCCTTCTATTGTATGTTTGGGTGATGCGCTGGTTTGTTGTAGGCCTTGCTTAGCTTCTTGCTAAATGCTAAGAGTGGCTTATTTGGGTTTTGTTATAATAAAAGTTGGTTTGTTGCGTTTCTAAAAAACAAACTACTGTTGTTGCTAGAATAAAGAAAAGATTGACATGATTGAGGTCACTATTACAATTTAACTGACCACTTTAAAATAATGGAATCCAATAGTAGAGTAATAAGAGTAGAATGACCGAATTGGCATGCATCCCTTGTAAATGACTGCATTTAGCGGATAGATGTAACGTTCGTCCATCAAAATAATGAAATTCGTTACAAACATTAACCGAAAAGGATACCATGTAATTATTATTATATATATAATTTTACAAGTTGTTAGCAACATGATATTTTTAGAGTTTTGATTTTGACCACCAAACTTTGTTTGGTGGACAAATTTGGTCTCTTTTGTTTTATTTTTTTGTTTCTTAGTGAAAAGAGCCCCTCAGGTTAATTATCACGTTTGCCTCTTTCTACAATATTTATTTGACCCGTTGACTTTTTAATATGTGTTGGTATAAGTTCGACTTCATGTATATTATACATCACGTGACTCACTAGGTGTTATACATTTGTGTTTTTTAACGTTTTCTGGTTTTGGTCCCTCGACTTTTCTTTTCGTCCTTTGGTGAAGGATTTTCCCCTTCCATGCAAGTTTCAAAGTTAACACTTTTACCCCCACCCCCTTCTAATAAGTTTATAGAATATCTCTTTGACCCCCTGACTTTCTAGTATGTGTACAAGTTCGAATTCGTCTACGTTTTACGTCACACGAGTCACTTAAATTCGTGGTTTTTTTACGCTTTCCCCCGATAATATGTTTTCGTTCTTATATTTTTAGACATTTTCAGTGTCTATGTTTTGACGTAAATTTTGTTCGGAAATGATCGAGTTGGGTCAAATTTAATACGTTTCACCTGACGTATAAATTCAAGCTACTTTAAGTTTGATAAGTCGTGTCAAATATAATACGTTTTCGTACAAATTTTATTAGATGTTTCAGTTGGTCTACGTTTTGATTGATAAGTAATTAAAAAATCAATACACTCAAATCAAATAAAAGAGAGTCTCCGAACGCGAGGATTCATTTCTAGTTTAAAATTAAAGGATGAACGATATATAATTTATTAAATACGTAATTCTACAAAGAAAATTATATTCAAATGAGAATATGTTAGTTAAGGATGCAATATCTTAAACAAATGGATCGCCACTCACTCATTCAGTTAGATGCCAAACCCATTATCTTATCCTCTCCACGTCTTAAAATCAACTTTGAACTCCTTTTAGTACCTATTTTTCAAATTTTCAATTAAATAGGAAAATATAAAGCTGGGTTGAGATCCTGTACAAACGATGCTAATTATAAGAACCGTAAGAACATATTTGAGTCATTAATAGTTTAAATCAAGGGTTGATGTTGGTTACAAATAAAACCCTTATAATTAAAAATGAGTATTAATAACTGAAGGGTAATTTCGTAAAATTGCTAGTCATTTGACCATTTTCCATTAAATACAAATTCCACCAATGTTTTTTAAACTAAAATAACTTTTATATGCTTCATTATTTAAAAAAAAATATACCATAAAATCAATTATTTTTTATCTTTAATATGAGTACCATATTGTTATATTTTTTTTTATTTATAAAAGTGACATTTAAAAAAGTTACCAAAAGGTGTTTTATAATTGTGCTGATAATGTGCTGATTATGATAAGTGTGCTGCTAATGTGCTGATTATGTGTTAATTACAGTATAATATAAACAGACACCAAAAGTAGATATAATCAGCACATCTGATGTGCTGATAATGGATAAAGATTGAGGATGTTGTGCTAATGTCGTTTATGTTGATAATTGAGAAATTGAGGACGATGTGCCGATAATGGAGAACGATTAAGGATGTTACACTATTTATATAGTGTAGTGTTGATTATATATTTTTGGGTGGTGGTTCCTGCATGTTGGTTCGATCATGAAGAGTTACCGGATCATGGATATGTTAAAAAATCAAACTTTGATTTGAATTAAACTTGCATGGATTTAGGGATATTTTAATAATTATTTTTAATTAGTTAATAATAAATATAGTCAAAAGGTCTAAATTACCCCTAAACTAATTTTTTTATTGAGGGACACTTGTCAATAATATGTTGGTTCTTATGGTTTTTATAAACATAAGTGTTTGTATTTGATCCCATTCCATATAAAACTTGGTGTTTATTTAGTAACTAGTGGGTGTAACCTCTTCGTTGTGGCGTGACCTCGGTCGGTACATATTTGGTTCATCACAATATCGCAATCGAAAGAGAAACCCGGAAAATAAAATCGTAATAAAAATATGACATTAATAAAAAAAATAAAGTTAGTAGAGATTATTAACTAACTAATTTTTTTTTCACATCGAAACAACCTCTAACTAATTGTTAGTAAAATACTTGTAATTAAAGTTGAGGGGGTATATAAATTTAAAATATGTAGTAAAAAACATTACACAACTGTAGCTAATAGTTGTCTTTTAATTAGTTATATAATTATGATTTTTTTGACATAAATTATAATTGCAAAATGAAAAATAATCAAGTTTCATAACTCTTTTATCTAAGTTATTCAACTTAGGCAGTCTTAAAAGATTTCACAAGAAACAATAATAAGAATTATAAAAGTAAAGTGTTTTTTTTATGGTAGAGAAATGTATGGTTGACTACCATTTCATAATATGTTTTTTCTAATCAAACGACATACACAAAGTATATGGTTGATCATTATTTCATAATATGCAATAAACTTACTTGCTATGAAACAATAATAGGTATATCCGTCATAATTTGTTACTAGAAGTGTTATTTATAAAACAATGTTCACTAAATCCAAAATGGGCCAAGACTCATTGGACTAAGTCTAGGAACTTCACTTACTCGTTTGAAAGGTTTACTTATGGCTATAAGATTCACAAACACATTTGGTTTGATTAAATTATCATAAGTTTGATGAATTGTTAGTTCATTGGACGTGACATTCTTCATTGGTCAAAACACGATGATGATATCTGAGATCCGATATTCCTTATAAACCCAACAATTCTCTTATTCACCGATAGATATAAGACTTACCTAAGATGTTATATAGTCCGTAGTCCATTGTGGGTGGAGTATTTAGTTCTTAGGAATATGTCATGGTATTATACTCCACCACGTCCTCCCCAAAGCTCAAAAGAATCCTACGCATGAATAAATTTTACAAAGTTCATTTTGATTAACTCGAATTATAATCCCTAGCCACACTGGCAAAGCTTCTTTGGGGCCGGGATGCTCCGGCCCTTGCCGTTTTTCGTTCGTAGTGTGAAATTTTGCTGATAATTTCCGAAAATTTTTTTTTGTAGCGTAAAATATTAGATTTTTAATAGCCCGACTCTCACCTATTTGGATTTTTTAGAGTCCAGCCCCTGTTGAGTTTTCGTTCAAATTCTGCCACTGTCTAGCCTTATTAGGGGTTGACCCAAGTGACCACGGAGGGTTTTTAGTATCTTCTCATTTTTATGTGTAATAAACGAAAAACGAAAATCTAATTCAAATCTGCATAGGTGTGCAATCACAAGCTGTTAACGACCACCATAGTTTTGTACTTTTATTGGATTCGATTTTAAAACGCAATAGGCTGCTGATGAAGAACCAGAGTTTGGCTGACCCTTCACTGCACAACAAACATAGAGATGATTGTTGGCTGATTTATACAAAGTTAATTTGGTCCCACTGTTGACTAATTGACTTGTACATAAAAGTCAACTAGAATGCATGTAAACTTCCACGATATAATCCAGCATATCCCAGACCCCATCTTATTCTTTGTACACAATAATATTATTATTTTTATCATCTTTTCATAAGTCAGCGCCGGCTCGTTCGATCAGTGGCTGCTTGATTTCCTCCGCCTTAGCCTTCGTCCAGCTTTAAAAGTCAAGCTGGTGCATGCTTTATATACATACATACATTTATATTTGTATATATCATTGGAATTAATTCACTAGATGGACGACGATGGATGGGATTTGCATGCGGTGGTTAGAAGTTGTGCGGCCTTTGCTGATAACACTCCGGCAGCTATGGATATTGTAGAGGAGGACGTCGGTGCTCAGTCGTTAGCGGCTGCTGCTGCAGTCTCCGCAGCACTGCCGCCGTCTCCGCCAGCACTGCCGCCGTCACCTCGATTTCATTTGAAGATGGACGATCTGCTTATGAAGAATCTTCGACGCAAACTAATTATATATCATTTTCCATGACACCTGTGGATTCTGAACGTCATGCTAGAAAAAGGTAACGAATTTCTTTCCAATCGGGTTTTACTGTGGTGGGTCTTTGTGCAATAAGTTTCCTCTGGGATTGGGGATGGACCAGGTCACCAATGCTGTCTGTAATCACGAGCGTGAATGACCTTTTGCCTATGGGCGTATGCTGGTAGTTGGGCTTTGTTGAACGTTAAAAAAAGTATTCTATTAATATTTTATTTTCCATTAAAGGAATTGATTGTTATCAATATTTCTAAAATATATACTCATAATATATACATAAATAATGTATAATACATGATAAAGAATTTTACATACTTTATAATATTTCTAAAACATATACTTAATAGGCAAAACGGGCGGACATGCTGAGTTAGATGGGTGCTGGGTCAGAACAGGTCGTTTTATAAACAAGTTATTTTTGTTTGGATAAGAACGGGTTCACTTAAAGTGAGATGGCCAATTCATGATACGATTAGTGGGTATGATTCAATAAGTATACACTAGGATTGATTAATGTTAATATTAGTTTAACTTGATTAGAATTGTCATATATGATTATATATGATTGTCTAAACATAAACGTGTAGTTTATAAATACCTATGTTGGTATTAATGATCATCTTATATTCTTATGTATGTTATGGTTGAAGGAAAAGTAAAAATAATAAAAGGATAGTTGAAATGAGGGAAGAGGAATTAAGCAATGACGGATGGGCATGGAGGAAATATGGTCAAAAGCCTATCAAAGGCTCTCCTTATCCAAGGTTTGTTTATTCATTTTTCTATTTATATTTTCTATTTCTAAAATGTTAAATACTTTTAGTGAGATTTTATATTCTTTTCATTTGTTTAACGTAAGAAATAATGTAGCTTTATTTTGTTATTAAAAAAATTATATAAACACACACATATTTATATACAAGATTAATAATTATCATATGTAAAATTATGTAAGAGTTTTTAAAGAAGTCGTGTTCGGCAGTTGGCATTTTTTTAACAACTTATAATTTGGTGTGAATTCAAACTTATTACATGAATTGAACTCATTCTTGTACTCACTTAGTCAGGTGTTAACTTAATTCCAATCTGTTTAAACCTCTTGTACTCAGGTAGTTACGTGTTGACTGAATTACAATCTGTTTAAACTAGCATTTTGTCTTGTGTCTTACTCGTTTAAAATTATAAACTTACATTGCAAAATACATATGTTTATAAAACAATTACGATTAAACAACAAAATCCGATAGGTACATATCTTTAGACTTTAACGTTTTAACATTTTCACCCAATAATTTAAGTTTGACGTAGAACACCCCTTAAAAGACTCGAAAAGAAACATGCCAACACAAAAACCCGCCAGGTTAACCTGATGTCGATGCTTTTAACTAAACTTATTTGCGGGTTTTGTTCTAAACCAACCCAAACCCATTTAGACTAAACCAAACTCATGAATTCGTTTTACACCGGTGGTATGTTGGAAATTCTAATTCCCTAGAATCATTGATCGAAAACCCATGAAAAGTTCATGATCGATATGATTATAGTTCTGGATCTTTTATTAATAACTAAGGTACAACTGTAACTATATTTTGTTTTAACTTTTACATAGTGTCCAATTTCTTTTTAACTTTTACATACGGTCCATATACTAAATTGAATAGAAATGATTCTACTTCAAATATTTTTTCTTTAAAATCTTTTGTGTATCTAGAAATTATTATAGGTGTAGCACAACAAAAGAATGCTCGGCAAGGAAGCAAGTGGAGCGGAGCCCCGTGAACCCATCCAGTTTTATTGTTTCATACTCTGGTGATCATCTGCACCCGCGACCCACTCACCTCAGCTCTCTCGCCGGCACCACCAGGACCACCAAAGCTGGTGCGGGGGTCACCCATTTGCCCGAACAACCTCCCTGCTCGTCTTCTTCTACGGCCTCAACCTCTAGCTTTTCTCCAACGACATCGTTGAAGGAAGATGAAACTGAAAAGAACAATGAAGATATTCAAGAAGTCAATTTTTGGTGACTTGATATCGGATATTAAGACTTAGCATATTACATGGTCTACACTTTACGCTTAGATAAAATGTACCGTAGATTAAAATAAACGTCAGTGTTTGTATATAGTATTTTCAAACTATTATATTAAAATGAAAATGGTGCATTAGTGTAGAAATGTAAAAACTAAAAAAATGTGCGTTAGTAGATTTCTCTACTACGAAAAGAGAAATGTGAATAAAGAAATTTAAAATGTTTTACGGGTCTAGTTTAGATAAACTTGTATGTATGTTTCGGGTAATCGATCTGGGCATACACGTTGTTGGTTCAGGCCCCTTAGTTTACACTCAAAACACACACAAGTTACGTTTGTATGTATATGAAAAGTAAATAAAAGTGCAGATGATTTGCAAAAGAGAAAAGGGAATGAAAAGTTGTTCTATCTATTCAATAACTCATGGCTATAAATAGCCTACACAAACTCTAAAATAAACTAATCAACGTGAGAACATGAAATAATAAAATAACAACTCAAACTAAAGAACCGGTAAACCCACAACTCACGTTCAATTTATCTCAATCCATTAAACTCGGTCAAACCCCAATTCTTTATTAACCCACATTTTATTTAAACTTTGGATGATCCAATTTCTGACCCGTAACCGACTTGACCCATGTTCGACCGGATCCGACCCGAAATATCAAGATTAACCCAACACACGTCTCATACTTGCACGTATTATAGGTAATCCTATTATAGTCTCATACCCTAATACTCATCCTGAATCTTTCGTGTTCATTACTCATCCTTACACCACTCGATGAGTTAAGTATAACTGTAGCTATGGGTGTTTTATATTTGAATGGAAGTCGGATAAATTAAATAGAATCCGAATTTGGTTTAGGCTCTCAAAGTCGGATCATAGATGAGTTCGAATTTAGATGTCGGATATACAATCAACTCTTTTGAACCGAATATCTGAATTCAGTTTGTATACATAATTTTCTTTTCACATAAATATACAGAGTATTGTTTAAATTTTATAATAGATCATTGTTTAAATTTTAAATTGAGTTATGAATTTGTTTGAATTCAAAACAGTTTTTTGAATTTCTATTCGGTTCATATTCAAATATCATTTCAAAAACTCTTAATTCCACAACATTTGAATGAGTGAAATGTGAGTTAATGATCATTGGTAAGGCAAGGGGGTGTGGCCGTCTCTGGCCAAATCAGTGAAAATAACACTCTATAGCGAGTGGGCCATTGATGATCTGCCAGCATAGTAACGAGCGCCAAACGACTTGTTTTGGTGGTCCCCATATTTTTTGACCGTTTGCAACGGTAACGTAATAAAAAAATTAACTTTTAATTTTTAAATTTAACACTATATATATCCAACCTATTTTACTCAAATTTTCATTTATTCTCCATCTATAAATTTTATAAACTTTATCATACTCACACAATGTTTCCCAACAATCAAAACTTGTGGAACCCCAACAATCTGTTTTGGGGTAATTTAGCAAACAACGAGCAAGAAGAATGATACCAAAGAGACCCACGAACGGGTGAGGTTGGGTATTATTCGATGCCACCTATCACCCCAACCTTCCCTCATCCGACAACGTCACCACCGCTTCCCGGTTTTTTGGATCCTATTCCGCACCGCCATTTTCCCCAAACCCAAAACATACCCCAAACCCAAAACGTACTTGAAACCCAAAACATACCGCAAACCCAAAACATACCTGAAACCCAACCCACTTCCTCAAAAGGTGGATGATATAGAAGGCACCGTAAGAAGGGCAAGAATGAAGAACGTGCTCCTAAAATGATCGAGAGGTGGACGCCTACTGAAGAACTGGCATTGTCACAAGCATGACTTGACGTGTCGGAGGATTTGACTTTTTGTAATGTTTTCTCCATTAACTTTTTATAAATATATTTTATTTTTATTTTGTAGCTACTAGTTTTTTTTCAAATTAACCAAGATATATCTGTATTTTGGAGCGTATACATAAGAAGTTTTTCACCGCAATGGGTCCTGATAAATATCATTCGGACGACTCGTTTTCGGGCAAATGGATCGCAATGAGCACCAACATTAACAACTTCAACAACATACACAATAGCCTTGTCAACAATCACACAAGAAGAAGCGGTTCAAGTGACGTGGACATTATGACCGCCGCCCACAACGAATATAGAATGTATCATGGCCATGCGTTTACGATGTTACGTTCATGGAAGCTTCTACGCAAATCTCCAAAGTGGCATCTTGTACCACCGGCTGACCCAATGGCCAATAGGTCAAAACGGTCCAAATCAACAATGACTAGCGAACCATCTGAGTCCGATTCTCGTACTACGATTAACTTAAATGACTAGTTGGTTGAATTGAATTTTGAGGAACCGCAAGAGCTGCCACGACCAAAGGGTAGAGATAGAAGTAAGGTAGCTGCACGAGCATGAGACACATCCTCTTCACGCCAGCGGATGGCCCATCAAGGTTGGACGAGTTCGACGACAAACCAAATCGGCTTCTCGATCAAGGAAAAGAAGCATGAACTTAGAATGGAGAAAAAATCGAGAAAGATATAAAGTTTCTTGAGAAAACTTTTCCAACCTACTTGAGGAGGACCGAGTCATTTTAGAGGCTTGTAGGGCAAAAAACGAGCCAAATATTGTAGTTCTTTTTTATTTTCAAGTAGGTTGTTTTTTTAAGTAACTTATTAGTATTTATTTTATTTTTTAAGTAGTTTGTAATCTTTTATTGATCTTTTTGAAATTATGTTTTTTTGTCTTAAATAAAATTGGAATATAAATTAAAAATACAAAATATAATAAAAAGTTATAATTAAGTAATGATGATGATAGAGACTTATAACTATTTCATGCAAGTTAAAGGGAGGAGCTTTAAAACCCCCTATGTGACATGACGTTGATGTAACGCCTCGCTTTTTCATACTTTCCATATTTTGAAAGCTCATGTTGTATTTCTATTTTTGGAAACTTTGTAATATTGTATCCATCCTTCATTGCAATCATTGTAATCTGAGACTTGAATCATAATGAAAACTCGTACTTTATTCCTATTCATGTTATGCTTATTCGTAATCATTTTATACATATACATATTCATACATTCATACTCGTACTACTTGATACTCGTAAACGTGTGACAACTTGCAAATACGTGACATTTAAGCTTCAAACGAAAGTAAACGTGACCCTTACACTCATTCATATTCATTTTATATTTATGTAAACTTTGGTACATGTTATATATGCTTAATACCTAAATTATTCATAAAACAAGTAATATGTGATAATTGAACAAGTTACAAATAAACAAGTCAAAAATCAAAGGAAAAAAATTCTGCCGCAGGCCTTGTGGACCACAAGGGAAAACCCTTACGGTCTGTAAGGGGGGTCTGGGCGGGCAGATTGTTGCTCAGCCGCGAATTTGGCACGAATCCCACCTTTTAAACCTCACTCAATCACCTTAAACCCTCCTTAATCACCCCCAAACCAACCCTAAACTATTCCCTTATAAATACCAAGCTTCTCCAAGCCATTTCACACTTTAATCACTCTCTAACCTCCTTTCAAACACATCAAAATCTCTTGAAACTCCAGAATTCGGGCAATTCATTCATCCTCACCAAAGTGAGCATAACTTGCTCAATTCTTACTTGTTTTACTTGATTCTTCTTCCTACTTCCTTGGATAAACTTTAGGTTTGATTCCACGATTCTCTTTGAAGAATCCAGAGCTGGAAGTTCACCTAAAGGGATCCAAACTTTCTGTTTTGAATAAACCTTTCTAAATCTTATGTTATACTTCAACCAAACTTGTGTTCTTGTGCTCCTAATAAAGTTTATGATTAGTGAAGCCTAACCAAGCTTGTTAACATGAACTAAGGGCTGTTTTTACACCATAAACTTTCTGTTTTGCATGAGCTTTAAGCTCATAAGTGTTGCCAAGTCTTGAACTTGAAGCTAGTGAGACTACAAGGTTAGCTTGGGCTATCCTACATCTAAGTCCACGCAACACTTGATGTTTTCTCATTCCATCCTAAGTAGATTGTTAGTTGAAAGTAACACAACCCCGTCTAGCCTTCGACGTGTGTCGACGCCGACTCACCGGGTTGTAGCTTACTTGGCTACTTAGTGTAGTTGTAACATGTAATCCAATTCCTTGTTATTATTAATCTTGTTCTTGACCCTCCTTGTTGTCTATGACAACTTGATTAGTGGCGAACTCTTATGAGGTTTCTAAATGGATGGTTATACCACCTACCTCTTACATGACTTCTATAACATCCTTGAAGGACTTATGATATAATGTACATGTATAACTATATAATATACTTAAAACCGAAACCTTGATAATGACTATATAATCATGTGTCAACTTACTAAGTTTAATCATTAAAAGAGTTTAGTTCCTCATTACGATTCTAATAGGTTTATAACCTATGAAATCACATAAACCCCAACGGGTTCCCATAGTGTCAAAACGAGTGCTAGACCTTAGTGAATATTTTCGTATACATACTTTGTTATGCTTTAATCTAAATTCCGAATCTTTCATCATCATCCATATACTCACACCTACGTTTTCCTCTTGTAGGATAACTCGGTGTTCCTCCCGTAAACCTAACAACTCTTCGAACTAACAAGTCGGAAAGCTTGTAAAACCGTGAGTACACTCCACCCACTTTTCGTTTATATCAATTTTGGGTGTAACATGTTTACCATTTACAAAATCACTAAACTCAACTTTATGAAATGCACGAAACAATCCAATATACATGCATGCTTTGATACGTTACTTGTTGCTTATATCTTGGACCATTCTTATGTAATACCATAGTCATTAGCTTATATTAAGCCTCCATTTGACATGTATAGCGCTATAGGAGTAGCGCACCGCCCAATCGTGCATGCCATGTATAATGCTCGTGTATAAACTTAGTATCATGTGGATTCGTTTTAAACTTTTTCCGTATACGTATGCTTATGCTTAAACTTGTGTACTCGCCTTTGCTTTTGCATTGAACTCTATTTAAAACATGTTACAGGTTGAAGAAGATGATGCTATGAATATCGAAGTAGCGTTGAGACTAGATACACACATAGACGTTTAGGTTTATTCATGTTGTATCAAAGTTTGTCTTTGTTATTGTTGTTATTTGAAATTCCATTGTTTTGTAATGACAATTTACTTATGAAATGAAATTCGGTTTAATTACTTATTGTCACCATTAGCGTTGTGAGCAATGAACAATCTTTTTCATCCCACCTTGATGTTTCTGCCCTCGGTTGGGGAGTGACAGATTGGTATCAGAGCCATGACTATAGGGAATTAGGTAGAATTGCCATGTTCGACCTAGTCTATAGTTTAAGCGTCCCGTTTTTGACCATTCTTATATCATGCTTAAAACGTTATTCTTCCTTCATTGCTTCTTCCTTTCTTTTGGTCTTAATACTTACATAATGTCTTTCCTAAGACATTTACACAATACACTTGAAGACTCGAAGACACTCGTGGTGCAAACGAGTCGATTGGCACCAAGATAGGCCCAATGGCTTACAATTTTTGGTGAAATCCCTCAATCCGCGTATTCGATTTTTCACGAAGTTACGCCATCAAGTTAGGAGTGATATCCACATCTTGATGGAAAACTTCCATTTCATATTCTAGTGGATCTTACTAATGAGTCGGAATATGCTCCTCGTTTAGTAAGAAGCAACCACACTTAGGGTACGAAATCGTCAAGTTAGGGGTGAAACCCGCACCTTGTCGATTAAGTCCCGTTCCTCGATTTTCAATCTCGCCAAGGTCTCAAATTTTCGATCGAATAGGGACATGTAGTAACAATAAGGGTAAAATACCGTTAATCGCTTCTCGACGAGAGTATTCTACCTATTAGGCCAAAGCATGTTCCCTAACTCGAAAGATCTTACGAATCACTTTGGAATAGTCGACGTTTCTCTACCCAAAACAATCCTATGTTTTATTGAGCCAATATTTATGTTATCTCAATTTCTATGTGATTTTATACTTGATACCTTGTTCGTTTCAAACCATTACACAATTTGCACGTCCCTCATAATAAAAAAACAATCATAATCCTCGTGAACAAACTAAATTTATACTCTTTATACGCATTCATACATGGTTATACTTGTTGAATACTCGTCAAATACATGCACCATATGTGAACATATCCATGCTTATACATGCAAACTTATTTTTACATTATGATCAAGCTCATCCTTTTCCTTTCTATTTCAACCCTAGATGTCTTCTCCAAGCTCTTCAAAGAAATCAAAGGGTTCCAAGAAGGGTTCCAACAACCATGGGGGCTCTATTTCGAAGCAAGAACTTGTAGGGTTAGTCGTGGAACAAATGGCCGAGCAGATGGCTAAGATTATCCCCAACATCGTGAGCCAAATTCAAACCAGCCACGATACCCCTAAATCCTCAGTTGATTCCAAGGTGGAAACACCTAAGCCTCGTTCCAATTTAAGCAATTCATGGCCTGTAAGCCTCTGGAGTTTACCGGCGAGGATGGAGCTACATCCATGATGAATTGGTTTGATGTGATCGAGCTTAATTTCCTACAAAGTGGTTGTCCCGACGAACTCCGAACCCTAAACGCCATAGGGGTCTTTCGCAAGAGAGCCCTCGAGTGGTGGACTACTGAAAGGAACAAACGTGGTAACAAAATAGCCCATGCTTTACCTTGGGACGAGCTTAAGCAGCTCATGAAGGACCATTTCTGCCGCCCACACAAGACTCAAAAATTGGAAAACGAGTTTTGGAATCTCACCCAAAAGGGGAGCGATGTAGAATGATTGGTCACGCGCTTCAAACAACTAAATGTCCTCTGTCCTGGACAAGTCGACACTATTCCCAAGGCAATAGCTAAGTTCATTCGTTTCCTCGCGCCCGTCTTGATTAACCATGTAGCTTCAGCTAGCCCTAAAACTGTTGAAGATGCTTACAGCATCGCTATCGAGCTGAACAACAATTGTGTTCTTCACGGGGCCTACGATAAGTTCTCTACGAAGAATGCTCACCAAGCCACCGCGATACCACCGCTACTACTGAACCCTCACCCAAACCCCCTCGAAACAACAACCCCAAGAACAAGAAGCGGAAGGCTTCTAGTCAAAATTGCACGATTGTTACTCTGCCAAACCCTCAACCCATCCAAACGTTAGCAGCCATTATCCCTGCCAACCCCGAGCAACCCAAGCGTGGCTACACTGGATCTCATCCCAGTGTGCTAACTTCTCCTACCATCACCCGCCAATATACCATGCCGCAAGTGCGCCCAATGTCAGAGGTTGGGGCAGTTTGCTAACCGTTGCCGAAACTTCCCTCAACCCCAAAACCTGCAACTCAAAGCCATCGTACCAAACCCTAGCCCTGCTCACTCTCAAGCTCAACCCCCTGCTGCTCCTGCGTGAGCGTGCTACACATGTGGTGACCCTAATCATTTCGCCAATGTTTGCCCCCAAATGCGCCAATAACCAGCAACAACAGCAACAACAACCTCAACTAGCTCGAGGCAGAGCCTTCGCCCTCACAGCCGCTGAGGCGTAAAACGCGAACGCCGTCTATAACGGGTACGTTTGTTGTCAACCATGTCTATGCTTCCTGTCTATTTGATACTGGTACATATAGAAGTTTTGTGTCTAATGAATTTGAACCCTTGCTTAAGTGCGTACGTTCTAAGTTGCCCAATCCATTCGCTGTCGAAGTCGCTAACGGAAAATCCGTCACTGTTGATTCTGCCCTATCTAATTGTTCCTTGAATCTTAACGATCATATGTTTTCGATTGACCTCATACCCATGCAATTGGGAAGCTTCGATATCATAGTAGGCATGGATTTACTTAGGCAAGTTCGTGCTGAAGTTTTTTGTTCCGAGAAGTTCATTCGCCATCATCTCCTAAACGGTGATTCCTTGCACGTCTATGGCGAGAAACCTTCTAAAGGTCTCAAGATTATGTCGTGTATCCAAGTGAATAAGTACTTGAGTAAGGAATACTTCACCTTTCTGGCCCATATTGTGGAAAAGAAAGACAAGGGTCCGAGTGTGAGTGACGTTCCTATTGTTTGCGATTTTCCTGATGTCTTCCCAGAGGATCTTCCTGGTCCTCCTCTTCCTTGTTCTGTTGACTTTCGTATTGACCTCATCCCTGGTGCAACGCCTGTTGCGAAAGCTCCGTATCGTTTAGCTCCCTTAGAAATGCAAGAGCTATTAAGCCAACTTCAAGAACTTCTTGATAAAGTCTTTATACGCCCTAGTACTTCCCCTTGGGGCGCCCCCGTTTTTTTGTCAAAACGAAAGATGGATCATTTCGAATGTGTATAGACTATCGTGAGCTCAACAAACTTACAGTAAAAAACCGATATCCACTTCCTTGCATTGACGATCTCTTCGACCAACTTCATGGTGCGACTTGTTTCTCGAAACATCGACCTTCGTTCTAGCTATCATCAACTTTGAGTTCTCGAAGAAGATGTACCTAAAACCGCCTTTCGCACACGTTATAGACATTACGAGTTCGTGGTCATGCCTTTTGGTTTGACTAACGCGCCTGCAGTGTTCATGGATTTAATGAACCGCGTGTGTAAGCCTTTTCTCGATCGTTTCGTAATCGTTTTCATTGGCGATATTCTCATCTACTCCAAGACGGAAGAGGAACATGGGGACTTTGCAACTTATCTTTTAGCTTTTGCGTACCGAACGTCTTTACACTAAATACTCCAAGTGTGAATTTTGGCTAAAAGAGGTTCAATTCCTTGGTCACACCGTTAATGAACTCGGTATTCATGTTGATCCCGCAAAGATAGAAGCTGTGAAGAATTGAATTACACCTGAATCACCTTCTGAAATTCGTTCGTTTCATGGCCTAGCTGGTTATTATCATCGCTTCATCTCAAACTTTTCTAAGCTCGCCATTCCTCTTATGTCCTTGACTCAAATGGATAAGCCTTTTGTTTGGGGTCCCGAACAAGAGGAGTCCTTCCAAACTCTCAAGGACATGCTTTGTAATGCTCCTATCCTTACCCTTCCCGATGGAAATGACGAAACAGAGGTCTTGGTTGCGTTCTTATGCAACAGGACAAGGTTATCGCTTACGCGTCAAGACAAATCAAGATCCATGAGAAAAACTATACTACGCACGACTTCGAAATTGGTGCAGTTGTTTTTGTATTAAAGATTTTGCGACACTACCTTTATGGTACTAAGTGTACGGTCTTCACTGACCATAAGAGCCTTCAACGTATCTTTGATCAAAAGGAACTCAACATGCGTCAACCGTTGGGTAGAATTGTTAAAGACTACGATTGGGATATTCGCTACCACCCTGGCAAAGCGAATGTTGTAGCCGATGCACTTAGTCATAAAACTCAATTAAAATGTGTTCGTTGCTACCAAATCGTGGGAAAATTTTGCGAGCTAATTTGCCAAGCACAATTTCAGTCATTAACGAGGGTAACCTCGACAACGAATTGAATTGTGGACTCGAAAACCCACTTAAGCTAAGTCGATGGTATCTTTACTCCATGATCGCATTTGGATTCCCGATCGCCTCATCTTAACCTTGAGATAACCACATCGATACTCTTCATCCTGCTGATAATTCCGATTCCGTGCATTTATGGCCTGGATGAACAGATATGTTTAGTCCGTAGTGTCTTACTTGTTCCAAGGTGAAAGCTGAACATCAACGCCCCTCTGGCTTACTCGAACAACCAGATATTCCCGATTGGAAATGGGAGAGTATTGCTATGGATTTTATTACCAAGCTTCCTCGCACTTCGTCAGGTCACGATAGTATATGGGCCATCATTGATCGATTGACCAAATCCTCTCATTTCCTCGCCATTCGTGAAGACTACAAAGTCGAGAAATTGGCTCGTTTCTACACGTATGAAGTCATTAGTCGTCATGGTACCCCCATTGACATCATTTCGGATCGCGACGCTCATTTTACCTCTCGATTTTGGCAAACGTTTCAATCCGCCCTTGGCACTCGTCTCAACCTTAGCACCGCTTTTCATCCTCAGTCTGACGGACAAGCCGAGCATACTATCTAAACCTGGAGGATATGCTCTGTTCATGTGTAATCGATTTTGGCGGCAACTGGGATTCGCACTTACCCTTGGTAGAATTCTCGTACAATAAAAAGTTATACGCTAGTATTCAAATGGCCCATTTGAAGAATTGTATGGTCGTAAGTGTCGTTCGCCTATTTGTTGCCACGAGATCAGAGACTCTCAAATCACCGGTCCTGAACTGATACAAGAGACAACGGACAAGATACTACAAATTCGTGATAATCTTCTCAAAGCCCGAAGCCGGCAAACGAGTTACGCTGACAAAAGACGCAAGCCTTTGGAATTCAATGTTGGTGGAACGTATGTCTCAAGGTATCCCCTTGGAAGGGTGTTTTCGATTTGGTAAGAAAGGCAAACTCGCTCCTCCCTACGTGGGTCCTTTCAAGATTCTCAAAAGGATTGGCAAGGTTGCGTATCGACTGGACCTACCTCTAGAGCTCAACAACGTTCATCCAGTCTTCCATGTTCAAATCTCAAGAAATGTCTAGCTGGAGAAGGACTTCAAGTTCCACTCGGAGATCTTCAAATCAACGAGACATTACACTTTATGAAAAACCAGTCGAAATCATGGACCGAGAAATCAAACAATTAAGGCGCAGTCGAATTCCTATCGTTAAGGTTCGATGGGAAGGAAAACGTGGCGCTGAATTTACTTGCGAACTCGAGAGATATGAAGACTAAGTATCCGCATCTTTTCGTTCATCTTACTAAATTTCGGGACAAGAATTTCCTAAAGAGGGAAGACTCTAACGCTTCGCTTTTCATACTTTCCATATTTAGAAACTCGTGTTGTATTTCTATTTTTGGAAACTTTGTAATCTTGTATCCATTCTTCGTTGCAATCATTGTAATCCGAGACTTGAATCATAATGAAAACTCGTACTTTATTCCTATTCATGTTATGCTTCTTCGTAATCATTTTATACATATACATATTCATACATTCATACTCGTACTACGTGATACTCGTAAACATGTGACAATTTGCAAATATGTGACACTTAAGCTTCATACGAAACGTAAACGTGACCTTTACACTCATTCATATTCATTTTATACTTATGTAAACTTTGGTCTGTAATATGCCTAATACCCTAAATTATTCATAAAACAAGTAATATGTGACAATTGAATAAGTTACAAATCAACAAGTCAAAAATCAAAGGAAAACAATTCTGCCCGCAGGCCTTGCGGACCGCAAGGGGAAACCCATACGGTCCGTAAGGGGTTCTGGGCGGGCAGATTGTTGCTCAGCCGCGAATTTGGCACGGATCCCACTTTTTAAACCTCACTCAATCACCTTAAACCCTCCTTAATCACCCCCAAACCAACCCTAAACTCTTCCCTTATAAATACCAAGCTTCTCCAAGCCATTTCACACTTTAATCAATCTCTAACCTCCTCTCAAACACATCAAAATCTCTTGAAACTCCAGAATTCGGGCAGATTCATCCCTCCTCACCAAAGTGAGCATAACTTGCTCAATTCTTACTTGTTTTACTTGATTTCTTTTCCTACATTCCTTGGATAAACCTTAGGTTTGATTCCATGGATTCTATTGTAATAATCCAGACCTGGAAGTTCACCTAAAGGGCTCCAAACTTTCTGTTTTGAATAAACCTTTCTAAATCTTATGTTATACTTCAACCGAACTTGTGTTCTTGTGCTCCTAATCAAGTTTATGATTAGTGAAGTTTAAACCAAGCTTGTTAACATGAACTAAGGGCATTTTAACACCCTAAACTTTCTGTTTTGCATGAGCTTTAAGCTCAAAGTGTTGCCAAGTCTTGAACTTAAAGCTAGTGAGACTACAAGGTTCGCTTGGGCTATCATACATCTAAGTCCACAGAAACACTTAATTTTTCTCATTCCATCCTAAGTAGCTTGTTAGTTGAAAGGTAACACAACCCCGTCTAGCCTTCGACGTGTGTCGACGCCGACTCACCGGGTTGTAGCTTACTTGGCTACTTAGTGTAGTTGTAACATGTATTCCAATTCCTTGTTATTTTTAATCTTGTTCTTACCCTCCTTGTTGTCTATGACAACTTGAGTAGTGGTGAACTCTTATGAGGTTCCTTAATGGATGGTTATATCACCTACCTCCTACATGACTTCTACGACATCCTTGATTGACTTATGATATAATGTACATATATAACTATATAATATACTTAAAACCGAAACCTTGACAATGACTATATAATCATGTGTCAAGTTACTAAGTTTAATCACTAAAAGAGTTTAGTTCCTCGTTGTGATTCTAATAGGTGTATAACCTAAGAAATCACATAAACCCTAACGGGTTCCCATAGTGTCAAAACGAGTGCTAGACCTTAGTGAATATTTTCGTATACATACTTTTTTATGCTTTAATCAAAATTCCGAAATCTTCCATCATCACACATTTTCCTCTCGTAGGATAACTAGGTGTTCCTCCCGCAAACCTATTCACGGAACTAACAAGTCGGAAAGCTTGCAAAACCGTGAGTACACTCGACGCACTTTTCGTTTATATCACTTTCGGGTGTAACATGTTTACCATATACAAAATCACTAAACTTGTTTGGATTGAAACCTATGAAAGGAAAGATGATATAAAGCCAAATAACACTATCCGAGCTTTGATTCAACTATCAGAGGTTACAACCTCTGATGTACTTACACTGCTTTCCATAAAGACTGCTCATCCTATCATCTGCCTTCACAAAGCTTCAAGGTCTGCCAGAGTTAACAAGGACAGAGGATAGGAATCAGAGTTTAGTCATTAGCTTAGTTAATCAATGTAACAGTGCCAAGCACTGATAGTTAGTATAAGCAGTGTTTAGAGTTAGTTACATATTGTTTCCTGTCACTATCAACCCTGACGTCATCAAAGATGCTCAGAGGTTAGATAGTTAGTATAAATAGGCAACTCTTGTAACCTTTAAACTTGTCTCTTAAAAGATCAACTTTCACACATCATCTTCTCTGCATTTTCTCATTACCAAACTGTAATTGCAAAGGCTGAGGGGGAGTTTGTGAATCACATGCAAGTTAATTAACTTGAAAGCATGATGATGATGAAAACAAACGACCATTGCTTGTAGTAAAAGTTTTCCATCTTATTCCGCTGCAAATCTCTTTTAATTCAATCATTTTCCATTTTTGAAACAAAAACTACAAGTAATTCAAACTCGGATCCTAATAATTGGTATCAGAGCCTGATTCATCAAATTCGATCTAACAATCGATTTGGTTCGAACAGATCAGCTCTCTTGCTATCAGTTTGGTTGTTTTTAGCTTGATATTCAGAGTTTTATTACGTTCAAAGTTTTTGAAACAAAATCTATGAAAAATCAACTGAAAATGTCTCAAAACACACAGGATGCCAATTCTGGTTCCTTGTTCAAACCGCCGATGCTCAAAAGAAATGAATATTTCATTTGGCAACGACGGATGTGTCACATCCTTGCTCAGCAAAACACCGGTTGCTGGAGATCTGTTGCTTATGGACCTCACGTTCCAATGGTTCCAATCACAGAGGATCCAACCAAGCAAGTGCCAAAAAATCCTGAAAACCTTTCGGAGCAGGATTTCCAGAAAATTGAATTGGATGCTAAGGCATTTAGCATAGTTGCTTCGGCCTTACCCAATGAAATTTATGCTGGTCTACTCCACTGCAATAGTGCAAAGGAGTTATGGGATGCGCTTAAGGAGCAATTCGGTGGGACTGAGGAAGTGATAGAAAGTAATAGAGAAGTTCTAAATCAGCAGTATGAAACATTTTGTCACTTGAAAGGAGAGTCTCTAACACAACAATTTGAATGTTACAGCTGTCTCATCAGTGAACTTAGACTGGTTAACGTGGTTTTTCCTAATTCGACTGTCAATAGTCGTTTCCTTAGATCGTTACCAGATAAGTGGGAGACGGTAGCTTATGTAACGGAAAATCTGTTGGGTTTAAAGAAATGTCGTTGACACAACTTCATGGGATACTCCTCACTTATGAGAGAGAGTTAAACAGAAAAAGAAGTTGCAAGATTCTGGCAAAATGATGATGATTACTCATTGGGTAATAAACTCTTTTTGGCCAAGAGAGGGTTCTGGCAGCAGTAAGGACCAAAGTTATGATCACTATATAGATATTAATTCTGGTGGGAACTTTGGATCTGAAACATATGCACCAAACTATGCTTTTACTGCTAGTGGGGAAAGCCAAACCTCTGACAATCTATCCTTTGAGCTGAATGATTTACAACACATTGAACCTTCTGATCTTGAGGAAATGGATATTTTGCACCAACTGGCCCTATTGAGTGTTAGGGCTAGTAAATTTTATAAGAGAACTGGTAGAAAATTCCCAGGTTTGCATGGGGAGTTGAAGGTTGGGCTGGATAAATCAAAAGTCAAGTGTTATAAGTGTAATAGGCTAGGACACTTTGCCAGAGAATGCAGGTCTCAAAGTTCTGGACCAATAGTGACTCATCCTGGCCCTAGACCTCAGCACACACAAAACACTGCTCATTATTCCCAATATGCCCCTGCTCAACATGTTCAAAACACTGCCCGCTTTGCACATCCTGCTACCACTGTTCCAGTGCATTATGTTCAATCCACTGCTCCACAAATTCAATATGTTCAGGCACCATCTCATCCTCAAGTGCTTGTTCAACAAGCACCCATTGTTACACAACCTGCTCAAACCACTGCTAGTCCAGTAGAGGTTGGTCAACAAAGCTTTTTCACACAAAGTTGTGTTGACTGGAGCAGTTTGCCTGAGGATTTGACTGATGAAAACTTTGCTTTAATGGCCAAAAATGATGTTGAACAAGAATTTTGTTTAATGGCCTTAGAGACAATTGCTGAAGGTGTTGAATCTGTGGAGATAGTGTCAAAATCTGACGAAGTTCAAGTTTGTGATGAAATAGTGGTTTCAAGTGAAGAAAGAGAAAATGCTGCTGATAAGGAAAAGAACTCTCCTACAGATCCATGGAACATTGATGTGTGTGAAGATGAGTGTGATTGTGCTCTCATGGCTGCTACAAAGGTATCACCTCAGATCCTTAAAGATCTATGTTCTGACAAATGCATCATTGCTTTTGCAAACATCAAAAAGGTGAATGAAAATCTGAGAAACAAAATTTTAGAAGATGAACTTAATTTTGAAAAACTGATTAAAGAGTTAAAATCAAAGTTAAGTGAAAAAGATTCTGAAATGAGTAGCCTAAGACATGAATCAAGCATAACCAAGGACCAACTCCAAACTGTGTAGAAAAATACCAAGTTTGTGAAAAGGAGTTAGAAGAAACCCAAATCACTTGTGAAAAATGGGTTGAGTCCTGCAAAGGTTATGAAATTATGCTTGATGCTCAGATCAAGAGCAACATCAAGTTTGGTGTAGGTTTTAGAGCCTATGATCAAAATGAGAAAAAGGTTGCTGAAATTGATTCTGAGGTGGTTGAAGTTGTCCCTTCAAATTTGGCTGGTGAAGAGATAAAAATCACAGATAAGCTGGAAACAAAATTGTTTGGAAACCAGAGGTTTCAACAAAAATAAAGAAATTGAAAAATATCAGTTTAAACCAACCTGGTCAGATGAATGTGATATCTTAGAAAACTTTAAGCCAATCGACTTCACAACCACTGATGGTATTAAAGCCCCAAAAGCACTGGTGATCCCTATCAAGATGTGCCAGCAGAGGTTACAACCACTGCTGAGAAAAAGTCTGATAGGAAAAGAAGAGTAAAGATTAAGAACGTGTTTTGTGAATTCTGTGAAAAAAGAAATCATGTGGCTGCAGATTGTTTTCTTTTAAAAGCCTATGACATTAACAAAACTTGTGTTATCAAAAACTCTTCAAAATGCACCATCTGCAGCAAAACAAATCACTCAACTCAACAGTGTGCCTATCTCAAAAACTGTGAACAAAAGGTAAAAGAGATCATGGCAAAAGCACTTGAAAGAGAAAGTTCAAGTTCTGTTGGAAATAAATCCAAGCAGAGTTTTGAACAAATTGAAAAATCTGTTACAAAAGCCTTAAACAAAACCTTTGTTCAAAGAGAGGTGCAAGTGACAGATGCCCCACCTTCAAACTCATTTCCAAGAGGGTATGGCCAACCTACTTATAAAAAGGTTCCTCATGCTTATGAAGGTTACAAAAAGCCTTCAAAGTAAAGAGTAAACAGGTACCCTTATGGATACAATCATCTGATAGGAAATGGTCAAGAGCAGATGTTACAAGAAAATTTCAAAACCTCTGACCGTTATCCTAGACTTGAGGCTGGACCATCTGTGACCCCATCCAAAGCCATTTTGGCTTTGGATACCAATCTTAACTGATCTATTTACTTAAATGTGCAGGGACCCTCTACTTGCCTTGATAGCTTATGGTATGTAGATAGTGGAGGTTCCAGGCACACGACAGGATGTAGAGCCCTTCTCAAGGACTTCATGGCTCATGGGGGGGGGGTGATATATCTTTTGGTAATAACTCAAAGGGAAAGGTTTTAGGGTCTGGGTCGGTTCTGGCGGGTAAACTCAAGTTTGAAAATGTGAATTTGATTGACAATATGAAATTTAACCTGCTGAGTGTCTCACAAATGAGTGACAGAGGATATGGATCCTTCTTCACTAAGAAAACTTGTCAAATTGTGGGACCAGAGGTTGTTAAAAAGATTGATCAAATCATTGCTGAGAGCAAAGCACAACTCATTGCACACAGAAGTGGGAATGTGTATGTGGTAGATAGGCTAAAAGATAATCCTATGTCTGGGACATGTCTATCCTCAGTTGTTTCTAGCAAAGAGACTGAGTTATGGCATAGAAGACTTGGACACACAAATCTTAAAACTATCACCACACTCTCAAAACAAACTCTTGTAAGAGGCTTGCCTCACAAGCAATTTTCCTGTGATGAACATTGTGTTCCTGTTTAAAAGGCAAACAACATAAAAGTTCTTTCAAAGAGTCCAAAACAAACCAGTGTTTACAACTGTTGCACATGGACTTGTTTGGCCCACTGCAAATCATGAGCTTAAAACACAAAAGGTATTGCCTAGTGATAATTGATGATTTCTCTAGGTTTACATGGACCTTCTTTCTTCATTCTAAGGATGAAACTGCAAGCATTTTGCAAAACTTTTTTCAAACAAGTAGAAAAGCAATTTGATCTTCCAGTAAAAATCTTTAGAAGTGACAATGGAACCGAGTTTAAAAATAGGGAGTTGGATGCTTTTGTGAGTCAAAAGGAATTGTTAGACAATATAGCATTCCAAGAACTCCAGAACAAAATGGGGTGGTTGAAAGGAAAAACAGAACCTTAATTGAATCAGAAAGAACTATGCTAGCAGATTCTGGTTTACCCCTGTCCTTTTGGCAGAGGCTGTAAACACTGCTTGCTATGTTCAAAACAGAGTTTTGATTAACCCCAGGCATCAAAAGACTGCCTATGAGATTTTGTATAAAATCAAACCTCTGATTTCATATTTTAAAATTTTTGTCTGTCCATGTTTCATTTTGAACTTAAAAGATTCTATATCTAAGTTTGCAGCCAAAATTGATTGTGGTTATTTTCTGGGATACTTAACCACTGCCAAAGCCTACAGAGTTTTTAGCTCTAGGACAAAGTATGTTGAAGAAACTTTGAATGTGAAGTTCAATGAACTGTCATCACTAAAAATCCCAGCAAATCCTGCAGAGCTTTTTGATTTAGATAAATTCATATTTGCTGATGTTTCTATCAAGCTAGACAATGCAGGTACACCACAATCATCTGAAGCAGATCAAGATCAAGGATACGACTGTGTGCTTCCACAAACAAAAATCTATTCTTAAAAAAAGAGGATCAAGTGCTACAAGCTCTTGTATAAACTCTACCATTTCTGGGTCAACAATGGTTGATCCTCAAACCTCTGCCAGTTCACAAAATCAAACATCTGTTGATAAAAGTCCTACATCTGGGCACCAAAATCATCAGAATGTTACCTCTATACCCCCAATACCACTACCACCATTCTCATCAGTGGCTGATACTTCAATTTCACCAGCAGAGGTTAGTTCAGATGATACACATTTGCAGCCATCACCTCAAAATGCTATTGTTCCATACCAAGGTGATTTGATTTATCTCAAAAGCCATCCAGCAGATCAAGTTATTGGCAACATCAAATCTGGGGTGCTCACACGAAGCTAATCCCAAAATATTTGTCTTTTTGCTGGTTTTCTATCACTCATACAGCCAGTCAAGTACCAAGAGGCACTGAAAGACAACAGCTGGGTAGAAGCCATGCAGGAAGAACTCTTTCAGTTCAAAAGACAACAAGTTTGGGAGCTTGTGCCACTGTCAAAGATGTAAGTCCAATTGGCACAAAGTGGGTCTTCAAGAACAAAACTGATGAAAGGGGTATTGTTGTCAAAAACAAAGCAAGGCTCGTGGTTCAAGGCTACAGACAGGAAGAAGGTATAGACTATGATGAGACTTTTGCTCCTGTAGCAAGGTTGGAAGCTATTCGCCTGTTCTTAGCTTTTGCTGCTAACCACAACATAAAGGTGTTTCAAATGGATATAAAGAGTGCATTTTTGTATGGAAAAATCAAGGAAGAGTTGTATGTCTGTCAACCTCCAGGTTTTGAAGATGCATTCCATCTTGATCATGTCTACAAGCTTAACAAAGCATTGTATGGCTTGAAACAAGCACCAAGAGCCTGGTATGAAACTCTATCCACTTTTCTCTTATCCATAGGGTTTACTAGAGGTAAAATAGATAAAACCCTGTTTTTAAAATGGAAAGGAAAAGATTTGATGCTTGTCTAAATTTATGTAATTGACATCATTTTTGGATCCACAAGCAGTGCTATGTGTGAAGAGTTTCGAAAACTCATGGTAGTAGAGTTTGAGATGAGTGCAATGGGTGAGCTCCAATGTTTTCTTGGTCTTCAAGTTAAACAATTGCACAATGGTACATTTATCCGCACTCGGTATGCCTCGTGACATCATCTCTGATTAGCACGAATCTATACCAACGAAGTCATTTGTTGACACGGGACGCCTCGTGACATCATCTCTGATGGTGATGGTCGCTTTACTTCACGTCTCTGGGAGACTTTTCAATCCGCACTCGGTACTAAGCTTAACCTTAGTACTGCATTCCATGCTAAAACCGACGGTCGGACTGAGCGCATGATTCGCACCCTCGAAGACATGCTTCGTTCGTGTGTTATAGATTTTGGTGGTAATTGGGATACGCATTTACCTTTAATAGAATTTTCGTACAACAACATTTATCATCCTAGTATTCAAATGGAACCTTTTGAGGCATTATACGGTAGAAAATGTCGATCGCCTATTGTATGGCACGAGATCGGAGACGCTCAGATCACTGGTCCCGAGTTAATGCAAGAAACAACAGACAAGATTCTCCAAATTAGAGACAACCTTTTGAAAGCTCGGAGTCGTCAAAAGAGTTATGCCGATAAACGCCGCAAGCCCCTACAATTCGAAGTGGGAGATCATGTTCTCTTAAAGGTTTCACCTTGGAAAAGAGTAATCTGTTTCGGAAAGAAAGGGAAACTAGCGCCACGATACGTGGGTCCCTTTAAGATCTGGAAAGAATTGGAAAAGTGGCCTATCGACTCGAATTACCGAAAGAACTCAACAATGTACATCTGACTTTCCATGTCTCAAACCTCAAAAAGTGTTTAGCCGAAGGAAATCTTCATGTGCCACTTTAAGATTTGCAAATAAACAAAGCGCAGCACTTCATGGAAAACCAGTAGAAGTCATGGGTCGAGAGATCAAGAAACTCCGACGCACTCGCATTCCTATTGTGAAGGTCCGATGGGAAGGCAAACGCGGCGCCGAGTTCACTTGGGAACTCAAAAGTGATATGAAGGCTAAATATCCTCATCTCTTTGTTACGGCCGCCACCTGAATTTCTGCACGAAATTCCCTAAAGAAGGGGAGACTATAACAACCCGATCTTTCGGATTGTTATCCGAATTCCGTTACTATCGTTAATTCCGTTTATTTTCAATTTAAAACCCGTTTGTACTCTGAGATTTATTATAATGGTTTACAATTATTTTTAAACGCTTATTACATCGCTTATTTATCGCATTTAAATCGCTTAATACTCGCAACTCTCAACGCAAACTCCAAATCGTGGTTAATTATGTTACATTGAGTTACTTATGTGTTATGTGTGCTTTATGATTTATGGTTGTACTCGCTATCACAACGCTCTCACTTGCACGAATCGCTTAATCGCATTATTTTATTATCCCAACGCTTAAACACCTCGCCAAAACGCTTAACATAACTATCTAATACGAATAGAACCGCCAAACGAGCACCTAACGAACAAATAACTAACAAAACTCAACTAAGAGGCCAAGTTCACTCGAACTTGCCTCCAAACTAGGGGAACTGGCCAAGTTCGGCCGAACTTATGCCAAGTTTGACGAAGCTTGACTAAACCAAGAGAAACAGGTCAAGTTCTCCCGAACTTGTGACAAGTTCGCCCGAACTTGATGTCTTATCTCTTGTTTCCTCTCCACCTATAAATACCCAGTACCTCCATTTATGCTCTCCTTGCTGCAACTTAGCTCCAGAGCTCCTGAAACCGAAATCCCTTGTTTTTTCCAAGTAAGAACCACTCGTTTTATGCAACTACAACATTTTACACTACGATTTTACACAAGGATTACCTTCGTTTTCATCAAAACTTCTCTGATTATAAAAATCTTCACCTTTTTCTATAAAACTTCTTGTTTTAGCTTAGATCTACACTTAAATGGGTTATTGGACTTAGCCTTGGCTCTCCAAGCTAGAAATCTAGATGATTTCGACTCACCGAGTGTTAGATATGAGAATACTGTTTAAAGCATTGATTTTTACACCATATACGGACTAACCGACGTATGTTTCGTTCACTAAGTAGTGGGACGAGGCATTATCAATGAAAATACTTGAAATAGATTCGGAATCACGTCTGTTTAAAGCAAGAACTTAGATCCGGAAGCACACGGACGATACAGTCACTTCACACGAACTGGACTAACTCGTATGAACCGACAAGTTCGCACGGATTAGCCCGAGTTCCTGTAAAATGGCTAAAACTCATTCTCAAAGACCTCTCCAACCTCTGTTTTGCTCAGTAGCACAAGGTTGGAGGGATGGACACTGGATTTCCTCAGCAAACGATGCGAAAATGCTCGATATTGGACCGAAAAACAGACAACTTCGCCCCAAATAGGGCAAGTTCGCTCGAAGTTGTCACCTGTTTAGGGACAACTTCGCCCAAACTTGTGCCTAGCTCAAGGGAAAAGTACAAGTTCGCCCGAACATGTGCTTTGACCTAAGTTAGAGTACAAGTTCGCCCGAACTTGTGCTCAAACTTAGGCCAAAGCACAACTTCGCTCGAAGTTGGCTAACCCCTTGAATCCCAGTACAAGTTCGACCGAACTTGTCTACTGCCTCTTCATGTTTCGACCGTTTCAGCACTTCGGAAGACTGATGCACTTCTGTTCTCGCTTACAGGTTGATCCCGACGCTCCCTTCAATCCACAGCAGTTCATGTTTCTTCGTTGAGCACCGACTGTGAGTATACTTGAACCATTTTCTCTTTAACGCACTGTTGGGTGTTACATACGTTCCCTATATCAAATCACACTACACAAAACGCTAAACTCTTTATACGCTAACCACACTCGCATGTTATACATGAATCGCTGAATGTTTGTTTGCTACGTGCAAAATAGGTGCTTACATGCTTATGTGCCTACGTGATTATGTGCTTACGTGCTTATGTGCTTATGTTCTTACGTGCTTACGTGGATACGTGCTTACGTGTTTTGTGCCTTATGTGAATAATAATAATAATAATAAGTATATTTTGTAAAATGCAAGCTTTTGAACAAAACCCATTATAATCGAATCTCATCCAACCTTTGTCTTTAGATGGCATCCATGGGATCTCACACTCGCCGCACCACTCAACGCAACAACGCCAACAAATGCATCGCCTCTCTCGTAGCCAAGGAAATGGCTAAGGTGATTCTGCAAATCGTCAGCGAAATACAAGCGGTTAACAGCAACTCGTCAGTCGACTCCAAGAACGATGCTCCGAAATCTCGGTTCAGCTTCAAGCAGTTCAAAGCATGTGGCCCTCTAAGTTTCACGGGTGAAGATGGGACAAGCAAGATGTTTCACAGGTTCGACTCGATCGAAGTCACTTTCAGGCAAAGCAGATGCCCTGAAAACCTCCGCACTGTCAACGCCACTAGAGTCTTTCAGTCAAGGGCACTTGACCGGTGGACTGCCGAGCGCAACAGGCGTGGTAATGATGAAGCTTATGCTCTCGTGTGGGAAGAACTTAAGGAGCTCATGATCAAAGAGTTCTGCCCACCGCACGAAATCCAAAAGCTGGAAAATGAATTTTGGGGCATCAAACAAATTAGTGATGAAAATGCTGGTCTCACTGCTCGCTTCAAGTAGCTCAGCCTCATCTGCCCAGGTCAAGTGGACACCCCCGAGAAAGCTATCAAGAAGTATCTCCGCGCTCTCCCCGACTGTGTCGCTGACTTCGTTCAAGCTGCAAGACCAACTACCATCGAAGAGACTTACCAACTCGCAGCCGAGATCGACGATAAAACGAGTCTTGGCTGGAGCTTTCAAGGTCTCAACCAAGAACCTCAGCCAAGCTACTATTGAGCTAAGAACTGATACTGCTCCATCTCTCAAGCGTTCAAGTCAAATCACCAGAATCGCAAGCGAAAGGGTAACAACAAGAACTGCACAGTAGTCCCAGCACCGAACTCCCAGTCTCGCCAAGCTGCTACTCCCAACACACCAGCTGATAAGCATACGTATACTGGACCTCACCCTCTGTGCTCCAAGTGCACATAACATCATGCAGTTCCTCATTATAAAAATCTTCACCTTTTTCTATAAAACTTCTTGTTTTAGCTTAGATCTACACTTAAATGGGTTATTGGACTTAGCCTTGGCTCTCCAAGCTAGAAATCTGGATGATTTCGACTCACCGAGTGTTAGATATGAGAATACTGTTTAAAGCATTGATTTTTACACCATATACGGACTAACCGACGTATGTTTCGTTCACTAAGTAGTGGGACGAGGCATTGTCAATGAAAATACTTGAAATAGATTCGGAATCACGTCTGTTTAAAGCAAGAACTTAGATCTGGAAGCACAAGGACAATACAGTCACTTCGTAAGAACTGGACTAACTCGTACGAACCGACAAGTTCGCACGGATTAGCCCGAGTTCCTGTAAAATGGCTAAAACTCGCTCTCAAAGGCCTCTCCCACCTATGTTTTGCTCAGTAGAACAAGGTTGGAGGGATGGACACTGGATTTCCACAGCAAATGACGCGAAAATGCTCAATATTGGACCGAAAAACAGACAACTTTGCCCTAAATAGGGCAAATTAGCTCTAAGTACAACTTCACCCGAACTTGTGCCTAGCTCAAGGGAAAAGTACAAGTTCGCCTGAAGTTAGAGTACAAGTTCGCCCGAACTTGTGCTCAAACCTAGGCCAAAGCACAACTTCGCTCGAAGTTGGCTGACCCCTTGAATCCCAGTACAAGTTCGACCGAACTTGTCTACTGCCTCTTCATGTTTCGACCGTTTCAACACTTCGGAAGACTGATGCACTTCTGTTCTCGCTTACAGGCTGATCCAGGCGCTCCCTTCAATCCACAGCAGTTCGTGTTTCTTCTGTTGAGCACTGACTGTGAGTATACTTGAACCTTTTTTCGCTTTAACACACTTTTGGGTGTTACATACATTCCCTATAACAAATCACACTACACAAAACGCTAAACTCTTTATACGCTAACCACACTCGCATGTTATACGTGAATCGCTGAATGTTTGTTTGCTATGTGTAAATGATGAGGACTTGCAGACCACCCTTCGCAATGATAGTACTATAGTTTGGCCTTAGCACCCGATTGGTTCGGGGCTTGTTAAGGCTCGCATATTCACTTTACGTGCGTGTTCGTTGTTGTGAACACGTGTCACGCATACTCTACCTTGCAGTCGTGTTGGTTAGCTTGTATCATTATTGTTAGCTTAATTAGATTCACTTTCTCTACGTATGCATGTTGGTTATGCATAATCGCTTTATCACTACTACTATGCTATTAACCTGTATGCTCACCTTTACTTTGTTGTATTGACTTGGATTTTAACATATGTAACAGGTTGAGGATGTTATCGCTGCAAATCGGACTTAGGGTTTTACTTTAGAAACTTGTAATAAATTAGTTATCGACTTTTGAATTGTTTGAGAATATTTGAATTTGTAATGATTATGGAATGATTATATGTTGATTGTATGGGAAATTGACGCTTAAATATTATCATTTAAAATAGTCGTTGTGGATTCTCTCAAACAATCTGAACAACTTAGTGCCACACCCCGATGATTTCGCCATCGGTTGGGGTGTGACACATAACACATATAAGTTTTAAAAAGTCCATAAACTATAGAACTTCAAAATGATGGCCAAACATAAAACAAACAACTACACCAAAAGAAATCATTGTTCTTAACACTTAGAAACAAAAAAAAGTAACCCTGAACATCATGCTGCTGCACTTGCCTGTGACCCTTCTGCATCCCCTTTGCATGACATCTTGTTATGCCCTTTCCCACCACACTTTGTGCACTTGACTGTTTGACCAGATCTTGTCAACTTCCCTTGCTTAGATGTCTGTTCAGACAATTCTTCTGCACTTTTCTTCCTCTTCTTTCTTGGCATACCCACCTGTTATGGTGCTTTGGTGATATAAGAGTTGTCAGACAAGCAGAAGATGTTCACATATTCCTTCCATTGATAGGTCCATTGTGTCAGCATAAACTGCCTTCCAGGTTTCTAACCAATACACCTTGGAAACCCATGCCTCTGGAACATCCACTGTTATCCCATGTGCAGCCATGTCCCATATCACAGCCACAACATGCTTACAAGGGATACTGGTTAATTCCCACCTTCTACAAGAACATGTTTTGTCTGTCATGTCAACAACATACTGCTCCAGTGAGTTCCCTTTTACCTGGTACTTGTTCATAGAATTCCATTGGACAGACATATCAGAAGCCTTCTTATTTATCTTCTCAAATATCTCTGTAGTTGTTGGTGTCAAAGGTCCTTGACTCTTTGAAATCAGTATGTGCATAGCAACAATCCTCTTCATCAAGTATTCTCTAATATACTCCAGGCATGTTATAACTGGCTTGTCTTTTCCTTCAACCAATTACCTGTTGAAGACTTCACATAAGTTGTTAAGAAGCACATCACTATGTGCCCTACCGACATTATAAAAGTAGCATATAACTAATTGACATCCTGGACTACAGATTATACAAACGATAATGATAGTAGTGTACAATACCACTGAAATAGGCTCTACACCAGTGAATAGGTGGAATCTCCCTAAGCCATTGATACAAACCATGATCAATTGCTAGAACTTCCTTCATTGCCTGTTCAAAGTAGGGGAAAATAGTTGAAGTTGCATATTTCCATAAGAGATTTTTATAAAGATCTCCTCTCCACTTAGACTTCATGTTTTCATGCACATGGATCAAACAGAACCTGTGTTCTGCATTAGGAAAGACCTGCTGTAATGCTGGTATGATGCCCTGCAGTGAGCAGTTTACTCTAAGTTAATACACACATAATGGTAAGTTTATAAACAATACACAAACACATCAGACATACCTTTTGCCGATCACTGATAAAAGTGAAATTTGAATTTGTATCCAGATCTAATTCATTTCCAAGACACTTAAGGAACAACACCAATAATTTTTTGTTTCGACTTCAACTAGGGCATAAGCCACAGGATATATGCTGTTGTTGGAGTCTAAGCTCACTGCAGTCAACACTTGTCCAAGAAAAGGACCTTTCATGAAGGCACCATCCAAACCCAATATAGGCCTCCCACAGATTTTAAACCCTGCCTTCAAACCATCCAAACAAATGTAGATCCTTCTAAACTGTCTAGTTGGGCTATTAGGATTAGGTTCACTTTCCACATCAATTTTGACTGTCGTTCCTAGGTTTGACCTAATGAGTTCTTCACAGTAATACCTTAGAATTGCATACTGACCTAACCGCGAGGCGTGTGACTACCGACCAGATCATGCCACCAATCATATTGAACAATTTAAATAAAGTAAGGTAAATACGTCGCATCCATATAATCAGTGACTAAAGTTAAAGTTCATAAACAACGTTTAGTGTTAATAGCAGAAGCATAAAGTTTAACAGTTTAGTAATCCAAACAATAGTTTAAGGTTCGTGGATTTTATTAGGAATCCAACATAAGTTCAATGCAACCACTACACTCCTCCGCTGCAAGCTCCCGAGCTGTACCTACGGTCCTGCAAAGTATGCAGTAGAGTGTCAACAATAAAGTTGGCGAGTTCACGGTTTTGCCAGTTTTATTATAAAAACATAGTTGTTAAATTTATTTGTTTATAAATCATGTTTGCCATGGGGAGCTACCCCATACGTAACTACTAAACTACGTAATATCGAACACTTACGAACGTCGTTGTTGTTTCCCTGTTTGTCAATGTCTATCATCATTGACGGTTGCAAAGGCCTACTAGTTCACGCCCGTCCTTCTCGGCATGGTGTATGGTTGGTCAAAACCTAATAGCGCTATCAACTAATATCCTGCTCACCAGGCCAGGTGATTAATCGGTATAGAAGGTAGGGACTTCGTGATAGAGTTTCGTTTAGTACACTTGTGACATGAAATATAAAATAGTATTTTAATAGTATTCTTTCCCGGAATACTAAGCAATCCCAAACTAGGGGAAAATCCTAACCACCAGGAATACATGCTTTAGTAGTGTGTGGACTCACCTCGGTTTTCTCAGCAGACAGTTTACTTGGTTTGGTATGCTAATCAACCACGTCCTATTATGGTTACCAGTACAGGTCAGGTTTGGGTACGAATAGTTCACGTATGTGCTACACGTATCTAACACATAACATACTTGTCAAACTAACATACACAATATTAGGCCTATCCTATCATATTAAACAGCAACAGTAGCACATAGTCCAGAAACATAACATCACTTTGTGCGTCCCACCAACCAAGCAAAGTAGTCCAATCGAAACCATGTGGTCTCGACTCGAGAATAAGAGATCTCAAGTAGAAGTCGCGAGATTCCGAGTAGCAACCAGACGGTCTCGAGTTGTGGGTTTTCTGAGTCGCAACCTTGAGGTCTCGAGTCAGGCTTGAGTCGAGATCAGGAGATCTTCGAGTCACAACCGACGGGTCTCGAGTCTCCTAAAGTGTTTTGTCTGGTTTCGAGTTGTCAATGAGGAGGTCTCGAGTCACAACCATGGGTTCCGACTCGCAATCCATGCTGATACTTTCCAGAATTTTCAGATCAGTACTACCCAATCAAATTTCATTAACATGTACTATCCAATCAAATTACCTTAACATGTTTTATTCTACCGTACGCTTACCAAAATTAGATCAAAGCAACATATTTCAAATATTTCATACCATCTTCAAACAGTTCATCATTAGGGTTTTCACATTCAACCAACGAATTCATCCTAAGCACCAAAGTACATCATTAGGGTTTTCACATTCAACCAACAGATTCATCCAAAGCACCATAATACATCATTAGGTTTTCACATTCAACCAACAGATTCATCCTAAGCACCATAATACTACCATTATTTCATCAAAAATAGCATCATTCGGCTCATGATAACATACACACCATCACTTCATGGCATAATATCATCAACCAAATTAACACAATACTTGATCAGTATCAAAGATTAACCTTCATTAGACATTCGACATATGCATCATTAGTCCATCACCTTATTTATTATTAAATCACTATCATCCATATCGTTATGGCACAAACGGGTGTAAACTATGTCAATCTATATATCCTAACTTGAAACAACTTTTATCATCATCATCCAAACATATAAAATGCATTTCATCATCAAACAACTAAAACATGGCAAAACATCAAAGCATACTAACCAGATAGTGTCCGAATGTGAGAGTGGCATGGAATCATCCAAAAGAAACCTCAGAGGGTTGAACACGAGTTAATACGAGAGCTTGAGCTGCCGCCGTTGGATCTGAGAGGAGGAGAGGAGATGGTGTTGTTAGGATTATAGAGAGAGAAACAAGATAGGTCTAAAGAGAGAGAAGGGAGGGGATGTTTTGGGAAATTGTGTGTGAAATGATGGGTGTCCAAGACAAAAGAGAATGTCAGATGGATTTTAGGGGTTTTATATCCTTCCAAAATGGTGTACCCGAAGGGTTTCGAGTGGCCTTGATGAGCGACTTGGGCCAGATCATATGGGCGTGTAGCCCAACTGTTTCAGATCAACAGATCCCGAATCAAGACTAGGTGGTCTCAAGTCAGAACCGCGTGGTTTCAGTTCACGCATATATATAACACATATTAATTACATAATACGCATGGCACAATAAGAAATCACAATGTACACAGAAATAAATCATAGACTTTCATTTAATGGATTCATATAACAATATCATGCAATAAAGTTGTTCGGGAAGACCCGAAGTGTCATATTATCCACAAGTTTAAGAACATTCATCCCGAAAGTTAGAGCGCAATCACTGTCAAGCTAGTGTGATGAAATGTTTTCGCAGGGTGTCACATCATCCCCTTATAGGTTTGGAATTTCGTCCCGAAATTCCATTGTAGCTTCAGTGCTGGAAGTATTGTTTGCAAACAACTGGGGGTACTTGCGCATCATTTGGTCTTCCCATTCTTAGGTAAACTCTAGGCCATAGCGTGAGTTCCAACGAACTCCAACTATAGGTATCTTGCTTCGCTTAAGGGTTTTGACCTCTCGGTCCATGATCTCAACTGGTTCCTCAATGAAACGAAGCTGATCATCGATCGTGAGTTCCTTGAAAGGAACAATAAGAGTTTCATCTGATAAACACTTCTTCAGATTTGACACGTGAAAAAGTTGTGTACCGCACCGAGCTTTTCAGGCAGGTTTAGCCTGGCCACTTTACTGATTTTCTCCGTGATTTCGAATGGTCCGACATATCGTGGATTAAGTTTGCCCGTTTTCCTAAGCGAATAACACCTTTCCATGATGAGACTTTTAGCAAAACTCGGTCTCCAACTTGGAATTCCAAAGGTTTCCTACGCTTATCACCGTAGCTTTTCGGATGGTCGCGAGCGGCCGCCATTCGTTGTCTGATCTGGGCAATCTTTTCCATGGTATCGAGTACGAGTTCAGGGCCAGTGATTTGGCTATCGCCAACTTCAGCCCAACACAAAGGTGATCGACATTTCTGTCCGTATAATGCTTCAAACGGTGCAGCCTTAATGCTGGTGTGGTAACTGTTGTTATAAGAGAATTCTACCAGAGGTAGGTATCGTTCCCAGCCGTTGCCAAAGTCGATAACACATGCTCACAGCATGTCTTCGAGAGCTTGGATGGTATGCTCGGTCTTACCATCCGTTTGCGGGTGATAAGCGATGCTCATGTCTAGACGTGAGCTGAATGATTTGTGCATAGCCTGCCATAAATCAGATGTGAAACGTGGGTCACTATCACAGATAATAGAGGTTGGCACCCCGTGCCTAGCAACTACTTCCTTCATGTAGATGTATGCAAGTTTTGAAAACTTGTCGGTTTCTTTGATCGCGAGGAAATAGGCGGATTTGGTTAAGCCGTCCACGACCACCCAAATGGTGTCGTTTCCGCTTTGAGATCTTGGCAGACCGGTGATAGAATCCATGGATATTTGCTCCCATTTCCACGTTGGTAATCCGGTGGCTGCAGCAATCCTGACGGCTTTTGGTATTCAATTTTGACCCTCGCACAGGTGAAGCACTTGCTCACGTATTTTGCGATGATCTCTTTCATGTCAGGCCACCAATATAAAGCCTTGAGGTCGTGATACATCTTATCGGAACCAGGATGTATCGAGTAGCGAGATTTGTGTGCTTCGTCCATCATAAGTTCTCGGAGTTTCCGTAAGAAGGAACCCAAATACGTTCCATAAAGTAGTGGATGCCGTCATCCTTGAGTTCGAGTTGCTTCTCCATGTCTCGCATGGATTCAACTAGAAGGTTCTCGTCCTTCAATGCCTCAACTTGAGGGTTGTGAATCTGCTTTGGAAGGTTCAAATGAATGGTAAGCTGAAGCGTATGAACACGCTTAGGTTTGGTCTCTTTTTGACTGAGGGCGTCAGCTACAACGTTTGCCTTGCCCGGATGGTATTTGATCCCGCACTCGTAATTGTTTAGGAGTTTGACCCAATGACGCTGTCGCATGTTTAACTCCTTCTGATCCAGTATGTGTTGGAGACTCTTGTGATCGGTGTAAATTGTGCACTTGGTACCGTACAAGCAATGTCTCCATATCTTGAGTGTGAAAACTACCACTCCCAACTCTAAATCGTGGGTGGTGTAGTTCTTTTCGTGAATTTTGTGTTGGCGTGATGCGTGGCAATGACTTTCTCACGCTGCATCAACACGCAACCGAGTACTTGGATAGATGCGTCACAGTATATGATGAAATCGTTGGTGCCTTCAGATAAAGGAAGAATGGGTGCGTTGTAGAGTTTTTCCTTCAATAGTTGAAAGGCGGACTCCTAAGCATTACCCCACTTGTAAGTGATACCCTTTTGGGTTAGGGTTGAGAGAGGTTGAGCGATCTTTGAGAAACTCTCGATGAATCTACGATAGTAACCCGGCAAACCCAAGAATTGATGAATTTCGGTTGGAGTTCTAGGTAGAGGCCAGTTCTTGATAGAGTCAATCTTAGCTGGATCAACGTGAATCCCAGCTTCATTGACCACATGTGCTAGGAAATGGACTTCATGAAGCCAAGTCGCATTTCGAGAACTTGGCATAGAGTTGTTCGTTTCGTAGGAGTTCCAGAACAAGACGTAGGTGTTGCCCGTGTTCCTCTTGACTCTTTGAGTAAATCAAGATGTCGTCAATGAATACGATTACGAATTTATCGAGATACGGTTTCCACATCGGTTCATAAGATCCATGAAAACCGAAGGTGCATTAGTAAGCCCAAATGGCATAACAAGAAACTCATAATGGCCGTAACAAGTTCTGAATGCCGTTTTAGCGATGTCTTTGTCTTGGACTCTCAACTGGTGATAGCCCGATCTTAGATCAATCTTTGAATAGAAACTCGATCCTTACAACTGATTGAATAAGTCATCGATGTGCAATAGTGAGTAACAGTTCTAGATGGTTACTTTGTTCAACTCGCGATAATTGATGCACATACGGAAAGTGTCGTCTTTCTTCTTAACAAATAGTACGGGGGCTCCCTAGGGTGACGAGCTAGGACGAATAAAACCTTTATCTAGCAGCTCTTGCAATTGAGTGGACAACTCTTCTAGTTCGGTTGGGGCTAATCGGTAAGGTGCACGAGCTATAGGTGCAGCTCCAAGAGTTAGCTCGATTTGAAATTCGACTTGACGGTGAGGTGGGAGACTAGGTAATTCATCAGGAAATACCTCGGGAAAGTCGCGGACGATGGGAATGTCTCCAATCTTCTTTTCGTTGATCTGAGTAACAGTGACGAAAGCTAGAATAGCGGTATGGCCCTTTCGTAAACATTTATGGGCCTTAAGTGTGAGATGATGCCTACTACAGCACTACCCTATTCGCCTTGGATAATAAGAGGTTTGCCGAACGAATGATAGATGCGGACAATTTTCTTTTGGCAAAGTAATTCCGCTAGATTTTGAGTCAACCAATCCATTCCGATGATAACGTCGAAGCTTCCGAGAACGATAGGGATGAGGTCGATAGTGAACGCCTGACCAGATAGCACAAGTTTACAATCGCTGACGACATGAGTAGCCGCAGTATTTCTACCATTGGCCAGCTCGACGACGCGCTTAATGTTTAAGAGATTCGGTGTAGAATTTAGCATCTTACTTATACGTATGGATACATAACTAGCATCTGCTCCAGAATCAAAGAGCACAGAAACAGAGATTATCAAGTAGGAACTTACCTGTTATAATGTTGGGATCATCCCTTGCTTCACCCGCACTGAGCACAAAAGCTCTTCCTCTTGCACCATTGTTGCCGTTGTTGACATTATTCCCAGTGCCTCGGTTGATGTTGTTGTTTTGAGTTAGTTGAGGGCAATTCTTCTTGATGTGCCCTTCAGCTCCACATGATAACATCCTTGATTGTTACCCCATTGTTGCTGCTGCTGTTGCTGCGTCTTATTCTGTCCCATTGGGAACTGGCTTCTGCAATCCTAAGCCAAGTGACCTTGCTTGTTGCACCGCTGACAGCGGTTCTTCTCACACTGCCCGTTGTGATGCCGATTTCATTTGTTGCACTTGGTTCAGTTTCCCTGATAACCACACTCAATTATCGGAGCTTGCTGGTTAGGATTCATGTTGTCTTCGAACTTCCTCTGCTGATTTTAAGGATGTGAGGAGTTGGAACCTTTTCCTTGGTTGTTATCCCATTTACACTTGTTGTCAGCAGAAGTATCAGTAGTAGCACCGATTCGCTGCGGCAACTTGCGTTGTTCGACTGCTTGATCGGTGAGATGGTGTGCCAAATGGATGGCTTGCTGAATTGTGGTGGGATTTGCTAAAGGTACCAAGCTTTGGATTTCGGGAACTAGGCCCTTGAGATATAGCTCAATTCTCTTGTAGGCAGGCTGCGACAAGTTGGGACATAGAGCAGCCAAGTCGCCACCTTTTAGTGTATGCTTCGATCTCTGACCCAACCATCTTCAAATCGTAGTACTCCACTTCAAGTTTCTAAATGTCATCCCTGTGGTAATTCTCCTCCTTGATTAGGTCCTTGAATTGGTTCAAGGAAGTGGCATTGGCATCTGCTAAACCGAGCATTTGAATTTGCGTGTTCCACCTGGAGAACGCGTTCCCTTTAAGAGTGCCAGTAGCATAGTTCACTCGATTGTTAGCAGGGCTTTCACACATCTCGAACATAGATTTGGCCTTCTCGATCCAGTGTAGAAGGCCTACAGCTCCCTCATTGTCATTGAAGGAGTGAGGTTTGCAATCCATGAAAGCCTTGAAAGTGCAAACTCATGATGCAGGTTGCGTTGCAGCATGGGTTGCCAAAGCTTCCACAACCGTGCGCTAATCATGGCCTCTAGTTGTCCCTGAGTCAGGTTAACACTGCCTCTTCCGCGTTCGCTCATTTTCTTCACATCCACAAAACACATAAGTAAGAACGACGCCGTAGTGATGCGAGAATAATAGAAGAAGGTAATAGAAGAGTGTTTGACTCATAGGTATGTATCTTACTATTAGAGTTTTGCATACTAAGTACATATAGCTAAATATATTATCAATATGTATCAAGTAAGCAACAAGTAAACATATGCACGAGCTATCAATTCTAGGTTGTTGAGCCTTGCAGTTGGAGTGTAGTGTCGTTGTGGTCCGTTTAACATAAATCGGGTTATAGTCTGGTTTATCTTAAAAAGCATTTTTCTTTTAAAACCAAGCTCACTATAACGAATGGCTCTGATACCAATCTATCACACCCTCAAAATTTCCACATGCGGAGTACTACCGCGAGGCGCGTGACTACCGACCAGATCATGCCACCAATCATATTGAACAATTTAAATCAAGTAAGGTAAAACATGTCACATCCATATATTAAGTGACTAAACTTAAAGTTAAAAAACAACGTTTAGAGTTAATAGCGGAAGCATAAAGTTTAACAGTTTAGTAATCCAAACAATAGTTTAAGGTTCGTGGATATTATTAGGAATCCAACATAAGTTCAATGCAACCACTACACTCCTCCGCTGCAAGCTCCCGAGATGTACCTACAGTCCTGCAAAGCATGCAGTAGAGTGTCAACAATAAAGTTGGTGAGTTCACGATTTTGCGAGTTTTATAACAAAAACATAGTTGTTAAATTTACTTGTTTATAAATCATGTTTGCCATGGGGAGCTACCCCAATGTAAGCTACTAAATTGCATAATACCGAACACTTACGGACGTGTCACCGTGTCGTGACATGTGGCAACCCTACACTTGTGACAAGACTTACCTAGCCCTAGGTGGTTGCTGTCGCGCCATGCGCGAACCCCCTGATCCTGGCGCGACGCGCGGGAGAATCCAATTTATGGTACATAAGGCCAGGCCTGGGATTGAATTCGTCGCTCACTTTCAATCCTCCAAATCGATCGTATACTCTCTCGAATCTCTGTTCTCTCACAACACCCCCTAAACCCCTAAACCTGCGAAACGCTGCCCGCTGTAAGTATTTTAACCCTCGATCACTAATTCGTTACCCTTCCCGATTGATTTAGGACCCATCAACCATGTCAAGGCTCTACCCGACTAAGTTCGTTGGGGTTCTGTCTCGTGTTGTATGGCTAAAGTGATTTGGGTTATTTTACTAACATGCGTGCATTGTACGTTTTAATGGACACCCAATTGCTACATGGCAGCATCTGGACGGCTGAGGAAGATCACGGTGATGGCATGCTCACATTTATAAGATGTAGTGATCTCATGTTGACACGTGGCACCTCCCTAACCGCTGATGAGCTCACGATCCATGTGCATTAACGGATTGCCAACAAACGTTAACGGAATAACAAAAGATTCCGTTAAAGTTAACAACCTCTCTTTTTGGCACCAAACACCGACTATAAATAAGTAACTTGGAGTTCAAGGAAAGGTATTCACTCTCAACTACTCTCTCACTTGCAATACTTGCTTCCGACTACCTGTACTTATTCTCACGCCGGAGGGTGGTCACGGAGAGAACCCCCCTTCTCCCCGTGGCGAGCTAACGGTGTTCTGTTTTGTAGGATCAGTCGGAATATTGTACCATTTATCATTCATCGTGAAACCAAACAGAGAGTTAACCCTTTTATGCAGAGCCCATTCCATAGATCTACTTTGATTCCGGTCTAGTTGATCTAGGGTTTCTTCATTGGCGCCCACCGATTTCGATTCTTTCCCACCTTTCGTTTCGTTTCACTTAGATCTGCAGGTCATGGTTGACAGATCATCTTTTCAAGGTCTTCGATCAGGATTCGATGTGTTGTTGTCAGACCTCAGGTCGATGGACAAATAGTTGAGGATTCTTCCGGCGAAGCTAATGCTCAGTATGATCCTAATCATGCGAGTATTCCTGTAACATCGACGGCTCCTCAGGTTGATGTTACGTTGATTTTACCACCTGGAGAGACCCCATTATCATGTTTAATCAAATCTCAAGCGACTCTAAACGCTATGTATGCTTAGTTATGCGCCCAAACCGGAACTCCAGCTTTTCAAGCTCCGGCTAACGCTCCTCAGGTCTGTGCTTCGCCGGCACCTCGAGTTTTGAGTTTTAATACTCAAAGTCATGCTCGTTCCCCTTCGCACATGCCTGAAGATGAAACAGAAATGTATTCTAAAACCAGGAATGATCCTGTTCATTCTGGTAATAGAAGGCAAGAAGACAACGTTCAGCGCGCGCATCTATCCACTCTCGTTTGGGCCTGCGGTCTTCGCAGAAACGGGACACCCAACACGATGAGCTCGATAGAACCTATGAGGAAGGGGATAGTGCAAGTATTTTTAATTGAATATATGCAGATCATGCTAGTTACAGGCCAAAAGTACGCGCAGTATACAATCCGGAAGCTGAGCATGATTACAATTTGGTGTATCACCCAACCGAAGCAGCTGAACAATCAAAGTTTACCAGAGAGATAGCACTGGATCCGTTGGAGCGAGCGAAATTACCATCCAACGTTGGAAAGTTTAACGGTTTGACCGATCCTGATGATCACATGCGCCTCTTTACCGGTGCAGGTTTACTTGGGTGCTGGACATTGCCAATGTGGTGTCACCTATTTGTACAGACCCTTACCCGCGCTGCGCGCCTTTGGTTTGATAATTTGCTGGCATGTAAACTTTCCTCTTGGAATGACTTAAAAGAGAAATTTCTTACACACTTTAGCCAGCAACGGCGATACGTGCGCGACTCCTCTGATGTAATGAACATCTGGCGGAGGGACGATGAAAGCCTTGAATATTTTATAACGCGTTACAATAAAGAGGTGTTGGAGATAGGAGATGTCCATGATTAAAGTGCTTTCCGGTACAACTGGCCTTCCAAAAAACTGGGATAAACTCATGGCGGAAGCCAAGGTCTACGCCCAGACTGAGCGCAACTTAAGTTCTAACCGGCCACCTCTGCCTCAGAATCGTCCGCAAGACTTGAGTAGAGGTAATCGCAAGCATAACAGAAAATTGGAAAGAGTCAAGTCAGAATTCATATTCTCCTTATTCACCAATTGATGCGCGAGCAACAATCAACAAGATAACAACTCAAAAAGCAATTAAGCAGGAGAGTAGGGAACGTCAGTGGACTCCCTTAACGAAGTCTCCGGCTGAGGTTCTCAGCACTGAGAATTATCAGTTTAAACAGCCGCAGCCGATGAAAAACAAAAAAGGGCAAGATCCAAATTTGTTTTGTGACTATCATAGAGACACAGGCCACACAACAGATAACTGCATCAGTCTGTGCATGGAGATTGAAAAAGCATTAAAAAGTGGGAAGCTTACACATCTAGTCCAGAATGTGCGCAAAGAGATTAAGCAGATTACGCGTGAGAACGAAGGGCCTAGCAACACGGAAATGAAACAGCACGTTTCCATGATTCAAGGTGGATCATCACGCAAGCGTAGCCTTCAAGATTTTCAAAACAACACTTGTCGCGAACAGCAAGTCAGTTTTCCTATCGTTCCAGGAGGTCCTCAAGAAGACCGGCCAGTAGTTATCACCGGTATCTTTGGGCACTACCAAACAGACTATATGTTTATAGATCCGGGTAGTTCCAAGGATATCATGTATGAGCAATGCTTCAAGCAACTAGATCATGAGGATAAGGCACGCTTGGAACCAGTTGATTTTCCATTAACTGGGTTCTGCAATGAGGCTGTCTTTCCTCTAGGACAAATCCTCTTTCCTGTTACTCTATCTAATGGGAGGTGTTCTCGAACGAGGAACGTCAACTTCATGGTGATGCCGGCAAATTCCCGTCACGATGTACTATCGGGACGCCGCGTGCAACGTGATTTTAGTATGATTACCTCCGCTCCGCATGCTGATTATGGTTTTCCGACACCAAATGGTGTAGCTATACTTTATGCGCGAAAATAAATCATGTCAATTGAGGAACCAGTTATGAAGGCTGGCAAGACATTGCCAAGCAATGAACCAGAAAAGTGGGTACTCAACAATAAGTACCCTGAGCAGACAATCTTATTAGGGCCTGCAGTCAGTATTGAAATTCGTGCAAAGCTTAAACTACTATTGTTTCGCAATAAAGACATTTTCGCCTGGACACCCGCCGACATGGTTTGTGTCCCGCGTGACGTTGCGGAACATTGCCTGAATGTGTTTCCATCAGCAGAACCAGTTGTGCAGAAAAAGCGCAGCCTCGGGTCAGAAAAGACAGAGGCAATGAATGAACAAGTCACCGAGTTATTAAATGCTGGTATTCTATGCGAAGTCAAACACCAGACCTGGGTGGCAAACCCAGTCATGGAAAAGAAACATAATGGCGGATGGCGGATGTATGTAGATTTTAAAGATCTAAACAAGGCGTGTCCGAAAGATTGTTATTCTCTTCCTGAGATTGACAAAAACGTTGACTCATTAGCTTCCTTTCGCTGAAAATGTTTTCTAGATTGTTATAAAGGTTATCAATAAGTCTTGATGAAAAAGAGGACGAAGATAAAACCGCTTTTCGCACGGAGAAGGGCATTTTTTCTTATACCAAGATGCCTTTTGGTCTCCGCAATGCGGGAGCTACTTATCAAGATTTATGGATACAGTGTTTGGAGATGACATCGGGAAAACTGTGGAAGTCTACATTGATGATTTGGTCGTTATGAGTAATTCAGAAGACACTATGCTAGACAACATCCAACGAACTTTTGATTCTCTGCGCAAGGTAAATCTAAAGTTAAATCCCAGCAAATGCTCCTTCGGCATGGAGGAGGGCAAATTTTTGGGTTTCATCGTCACCAAAGACATTTTCATAGTTAATCCCGAGAAGGTCGAGGCAATACAAAAAATGTCTTCTCCTACTACCATCAAAGAGATGCAACGTTTGGCTAGAAGGTTAGCTGCGCTAAACCGCTTCCTCGCCAATCATGCTGCAAAATCTTATCTATTTATTCGAACCTTGCGCAATTGTACGAAGAGCAAAGAGTTCGCATGGACTCGTGAAGCTGATCAAGCTTTCCAGCAGATGAAAGATTGTTTAGTTCAACTTCCCACACTTACTGCTCCTTGAGAAAAAGAACCCATGGTCTTATATCTTGATGCATCTGAGGTAGCAGTAGGTGTTGTCTTGTTGGTAGAACGCGAAGGGGTCTAGTCTCCAATTTATTATATCAGCAAGATGTTGAACGATCCAGAGACAAGGTATTCAGTCTTGGAGAAATTAGTTTTAGCATTAGTCCATGCTTCGCACATGCTGCGAAGATACTTTTCAGGACATGTTATTACAGTTTTAACAAATTTTCACATTGGCCAAGTCCTGGCCAAACCAGAGGTTTCTGGACGACTTGCAAAATGGGAAATAGAATTGGGAGGTTGTAACATCTGTTATAAACCTAGACCAGCTATCAAAGGCCAAGTTTTGGCAGATTTCATCGCTGAAATTCCTGCTGATAAGCTTGAAGAATGCCAAGCAATACAAAACCCAGTCCCAGTCATCGACAACAGAGCCTGGACATTGTTTACAGATGGTGCATCAAACAGTGATGGGGCTGGAGCAGGTCTTCGATTAATAAGTCCAAAGGGAGCAGAATTCACATATGCAATTCGGTTGGATTTTAAAAGCACCAACAACGAGGCCGAATATGAAGCTTTCCTAGCAGGCTTACGCCTCGCTATCAAAATGGGCGCAACAAATTTAGAAGCCCATGTTGATTCATTACTAGTTGCCGAGCAAGTAATTGGAACGTACGATGCAAAGGGAGATATCATGGCTTTATACTTGGCGCAAGCCAAGCCTCTTATAGCACAGTTCCAACAATTTAAAGTCACACACGTCAAGCGAAGTGAAAACAAACATGCTGATGCTTTAAGTAAACTCGCAGCAACTAGTTTCAAACATTTGGCTAAGGAAGTTCGCATCGAGGTTTTAAGTAATCCATCAGTTCTCCTCAAACAAGTAACAATGGTCGAAGTAGGAGATCCATCATGGATGTCTCCAATAATAATGTATTTGTTACATGGTTCTTTACCAGAAGATAAAGCGCAAGCACGTAAGTTATGATGCAAAGCCCTCAATTACGAAATGATTAACGGTATTCTTTACCGACACTCTTACATGGGTCCTTTACTCTGCTGCATTAACAAACATGATGCGCACTACCTGATCAGGCAGGTTCATGAAGGGCTATGCGGTATACATTCTGGGCCGCGCATGGTAGTAGCCAAAGTGAAAAGCGTAGGGTATTATTGGCCCGGAATGTACGTTGACGCGGTGGAGATCTTGCGTAAATGCAAGTCCTGCCAAAGGCATGCCCCTAAAACGTTGCGCCCAAAGAATCCTTTGGTACCTATCATAACAGCTTGGCCATTTCAACAATGGGCCATTGATTTAGTGGGACCATTTCCAGATGCGCCCGGCGCAGTAAAGTTTATCATTGTTGCGGTCGATTACTTCACCAAATGGGTTGAAGCCAAACCTTTAGCTTCTACTACAACAATGGTAATTCGCAAATTCATCTGGGAATACATTATTTGCCGTTTTGGTCTGTCCATGCGCATTATTACAGACAACGGTACAAATTTAATGGCTGATGAGTTGCAAACATGGATGACCGAAATGGGAATCCAACATGTTTTCGCTTCTGTTGCACACCCACAAGCAAATGGTCAAGTTGAAAGCATAAACAAACAGTTGGCCGACGGTATTAAGGCCCGCCTTGGCACGACACGTCGGGGG